>BPLR01008028.1:0-130398 GCA_021605095.1 Caerostris extrusa | reverse complement strand
GCATTGCTGGTTTTATCGATGACACAATAGATGTGCCACAAATATTATTGAAGTTATAATTGGAGATACATACAGATTAAATATAGTAATATCGTGATAGTTTTGGTCTTTTGATGAAAAGTTTACCTCAAATATTTACTGACAATATTGTTAAAATATGCTTGTTTAAAGATTTCTTTTATTATTATATCATCTATATTTTAAAAATAATTTTAAATAGTTCAGCAGACAGTTTTTTATTGATATATTAATTTAGTATCTGATTTTTTTACCTGAAAACAAAGGTATCTTCTGTGTTTGTTGAGTCTAAAAGGATACTTAAAATATATATAATAATTAATAATAATAATAAAATATGATTTAAATAAGTACTTTTGTCAACCCACTGTGTTTGTTGTTCCACCCACATTGATCGCTATCTGTCTACCTTTATTTGAACAAAATATCGAATGAAGCAGTTATATTTTCCAGACAGCTCGTAGTGCAGACTGCAGTGCAGTCTGTAGGCTTCAGGATGGGATGATCCTCGAAATAATTATCATACTGTACTGGGGTAAGTGATCACTGATGTTAAAAATGTCAAAATAAACATGTTTGATGAAATAGCTTAGTATCAGTAGTTTTTGGCATAAAAGATAAAATCTTAAAATCATGACTTATAAAATATTTCATATATTTTGATACATGGCTTGACAATGGCCGAATGCCTAATTAACCATAAAATACAGGTATGGGATTATAGCTAACTTTGAAGTGACACAGCCGAGCACCAGCTCTGACTCCCGGCTGGAGTCCCGGTGGTGCTAGTGGTGTTCGAACCTGAGCCAGGGTCCCGGTTCAGCGGCTGTGGAAGCAGGGATGATGGGCCCACTCCAGCACCTTCCCGGGACCTGCCAGTAGCACAGGTCACTGGTCGGATAATGATTGCTCATCTTAGCCGATTTTTGCCCTAGCGGCAAATCCTTGAGGGCTTGTGCTGTCAATTTACCGAATGATAATGGCTTTCCGTTTTACAATCGAAATTTATTTTACTCACTGAAAATTCTCAGTGCCTTTTGTTTTGAATACATGGTTCGAGCTTCAAAGTTGAAATTAAAATTTTTTATCAATACAAATCTGCGGACTTGTCTAGCGTAAAATAGAAAAATTGAAAATTTTTTAAAAGTATTTACAAGTATACATTTTGTTATTAAGCTGTTGCTTTTAATGCACTAATAGAATGAAAGTAGCAACTGTCACACATCGGTGTCAATTCTCACTGCGTAAAATTACCAGGCAGAGCTGCCGCCATTTTAATATTTGCACGGTATATTATGTGTACTTTTTTGCCAGCCACACCAATGCAATTATAATACTGAACAATTCGTTGTTCACGTTTTGCTTGTTGCTGATACCCAATGCTGCTTCTCATATGAGTAGCATAATTTAAATTTAAAGATTCTGCCAAAATGAGAATTCCATCTGAATATGATAAAATGATAGATACAGATACAAAGAGTATTTTTCAGTCTTTCTTTAATATTTATAACATTTTTTTTTATCAATGAATTGTTAAAAACATATATTTTCAGTGTCTTACTGTAGGTGTTGCATTTGTTATTGTGAACACAATGAGCTTAGATTAAATATTTATTTTAACTATATGCTAAATAGGCTGAGATGTTAAATGTAGATTGGGAAATATTTTGCTCCTAACCTGAGCAATGTGTAGATTAAATATCTATTCTAACCTTGAAGCAATGTGTAGATTAAATATTCCAATGTAGATTAAATATTTATTCTAACCTTTATGCTTAAATGTGAGATTAAATATTATTCTAGACCTTATGCCAATATTATGTTGAATGAGCCCTGGGGCTAGCAAAATTTTGTGCTTTTAAAGTTGGTTATTTGACTAATTGATGTAGACGTTGAATTTATTTTTAAAAACATTAAATACAATAGACACTTCCATAGTGCTGTCATTTATTATATTAATAAGAATGAATTGTTAGCCAATGAAAGAATAGTGTTTTGAATAAAGGTCTTTTAATAAGACTTTTAATAACGGCTTTAAATGCCAGAACCTATTCGAAAGAGTGCAGGCTGAATTTGTTTGTGCATCACAAGCAGCCAACAAATGCTCTATTCCTCAAATATTAAGATGTGCTAAATAGCTGGGATTGTATCTTTTTTCATATGCTGAATATTTACTTATTATATGGATGAATTTTTAAATGCATACACTTTCAGTAAACTTAGTTTTTAAAATATTACATCTATTCACATGTATGTTATATTTTTAGAATACAAAAAGTTATCATTATTCTAACATAGCGCTAAATGCTTGAGATGCTAATTGCTGGAGATTAAATAGACATCATATACATTTGTCCTACACAGAATGTATTTTGCTATACACATTTTCAGTAAAATCTTAGCTATTAAATATTAGCATTTGCTCATTGAGTGTATAGTTGAATTTGCTTAAATATTGTATTTGTTAGATTAACCATATGCCAATGATTAATTATTTATTCTTACCCAAATATGCACTTTATTAACAACAATGGCTCAGGCGCGCATACATTTTTCAGTAAATCTTTAGATGAATGTGCTAGTAGCATATTTATTCAATGACGTAATGTTGAATTTATTTTGTAAATATTGGCGGTCGTACAAATAGTTTATTCTTAACCATCTGTGCTTAAACATTAGATATGCTAAATAGTTATAGCTATGTTTCAATCATACTAAATATTTTATTCTGGTATTAATAAGAATTGTTAGCGTATACATTTTAGTTGTAAATTCTTAGCTTGAATTAGCATTTATTTACTCAGATATGATGAATTTATTTATAGAAGATTAAATGGTTGGTACAAACATTTACTCAAGTAATTATTGTCTGTAATTTATCGGATCTTTTGTAGATATTGTTTATAAATGAATATTTTTAATGTGTTGGTTTCTTATTATAAAATAAATTCTAATTGATTATTTAATACCCGTTATTAATAATGATTAATAATTGGAATTAAACCATCGAATATTTTCAACCTCAAATATCTTAAATTATCTTCTGATATTAATTTTTAATAAATTTCGCACAAAAATAAAAATATTGTAAAGAAGATTGATGTGTCATCTTAATCTTACTATTTTAAAAAAAAAAATGTCTATATCTCAACTCAAATAAAACATCTAACTTATTATATAATATTGAATAATAAAGCCTACTTAATCTTACAAGAAATAATCTCTGCCTTAAAATTAAATGCTCTTTTATTCTTGTCTTTTTAATAAAGACATCTTAAATTTTTATAAGAACGCCATTTCTTTAAAAAACTTAATTCCATCATATTTATATTTTATCGTTTATATTAAACGAAATCAACATTAATGTCAAATAAAAACAGAAGTAACATTTAAGCATATTTATCTTAATTTTTTGAAGCTTTACACGGCGACTGTTAGATAGAATCTGAAATTATTTAAATTCCTCATATTTAAGTTTTACTTTGAATATTTTCAACATTTTGTGACCACCTCATGAATTTATCAAAAACCAAATATCTATATTAAAATGTTGTTATTGTCTAATTGCTGGTTGTACAAAGTTTAACTTGTTGTAAAACTCCTGTCGTGTACTGAACATACTATAAAAATATGAGGTCTGGGGGCAGTTGGGCAGGTGGTCCTTGAATATAATATCGGTTTTACATAATTTGTCGTTATATAATACCAGTTACTTTGAAGAATGCACGTTTATGACATTTGCTTATCAAAGCCCAGTCTTTTTCCACTTTATGTTAATCTTTATAATTTACTACCTCACCAGTTACAAAAAATCTTTCTTGCAGCTTAACGGCAAATTTTAAGAAAGTTACTTTAAGAAAACATATCTGGTCAGAAATGCCTGAGATTTGAAATAACCAGCCTTAGAAAAATCGAGTTAAATAAAACAATTTTCATGGTGAAGACTACACAATTAGTTATCATTTCTAAGAATATATGTGCTAGTATGGAAATAAATTGAAATTCAATATTCATTTTTCTACAGACACTGGCTTTGCTGCTTGATGCTTGAAAGCTTGAGAATAAAATATATTGGTTAAATTAAGTACTGAGTTTCATTTAATTGCAAAAATAATGAATGTGTCAATGAATTTTTTTGGCTGTGCTTGGAATTCAAACAAGGCTCACACAACGGAAGAAAAACCCGAAAAACCAAAATCCTAAGTACAGGCGACGTAAATGAGCAGCTATACATATATAAAAGCCTATATTAGCAGATAGATGTAGCAATGATATTTGTTTTTATATTTTTATTAAATTTTTTCAATTGTTAATTTCTGTAAATAATCAAGAACACAGTCGTTTTGAATAAGCAGGAATATTTAGTTATTTCAAATGCCTTCTGTATAATGTCTCCGTATATTATGGCAGTGAGACATGCACGCAGGAGGGCTTCGATAATGAGGACTGCATGCTGTTGTTTTGCGGTGTGTTAGAGACAGAGCGTTGGGCAGATTGATGATCCTTAACTTATAAAGAACACGTGCCTTTCGTTCAATAATATGGGTTGTTGTTAATGATATCATATATATATATTTATTTGCTGAAGTAGCATTTATAACAATCAGCCATTAATATAATGCCACGGCCACCCTAAATGAGGCAGTGTCCCGGCCCATGGAAAGCACCTTCCGGCGCCGCCACTGACACAAAAAGCTCAACGCTTCGCAGCCTGGAATTTGCGGCCGAGCACACTCAGAGATTGATGCGGCGAAATTTCTCTTCCCTCCTTGATCAGTAACCACGAGTTTGTCCACCTGGTTGAAATGCGTGGCTTGAAGAACGGCCAGACGGCACCTGTAATCAGAGCACGCTGCTGGGATGAGCATTGTCTTCTTCTCACGAATTGGCAGCAGTCGCTGGTATTTTCTCGCGGAGGGCAATTTAACTTTGCATTTTTTGGTTTTTTTGTGATGTAGCCATTTGCTGTGAAATGTCGCAGTTTATGAGTGCAAATGATGGAATTAGCAGCATGTAGAAAGAACAGCACGTTAATGGGATTGCCTACATTTATTTAAGATGTAGATTGTGTCTACATCAATTGGTATTAACTCATCTTAAATCTAGTTTTACTGAAAGATAATGTAGCTAATGACAGTAATGTAATTTTCGCAGTTCGGTGTTAGTGATTTTTACGATAATGTTACAAATTTCCAGTATGTATTGTGTAACTTTTATAAAACATATTGTATGTAACTGTTATACGAGATCTATAGAATTTCTTGAGGTCGTATGGTATTTAGTAGCATTATCATATATATATATATCCTTCTTCCTTCAATTCATGAGATATCACTGATAATTTCAGCATCGACTTGAGATACAATGATATATATATATATATAGCAGCAGGCATATATAATAAGCGGAGAATGGCATTCCTTGTTTATAGTGGCATCATATCCTGGTTGCCAGTCTGAAAACAGCAGCACTCTGATAGCCTTATGGCGACGAAGTCGTACAGCTGGCTTTACACTCCCATGACTACATTGTTCAAATGATGCGCACGCCAGTCACCAGCCTGCGCCTGAGCATGTGGCACTCAGGCACGCAAAAAGATTTGCTGCACCAGCCGGCACCAATCTGAAGACCGGGAAAACCAGCATTGTCAGCGGCTCTCACATTGATGCAGCCATGAGTTTAACCACTTGTTTAGCCTTTGCGCTTTTATCGGCTAGAATGTTAATTCGTGAAGACGGGCAGCGTGACTCGCCTCTTCGCTGATAGTGAAAGCTTGCGTTGCGTTCCTCATTTTGCGCTGCTTAGCCTGCAGTGAGGAGGTGCAATGATGGAATTATGTGCGTGATAAAGGAATGTTAGAATATAGGTATTATTGATAGTTTTTATGTTTAAGAAGTGTGCGTCTATAAACTCACAATATATTAATCTGTCTAAAATCTGCTCTTATTGAAGAGACTGGGCTAATTTGTGTCAGTCTTCTTTCGACTGCATAGAATAATTAGTTGGCATATTTTAACATTAGATTTTTGCAGAGCAGTCAGAACACAGCTCTGTAGATTTTGAGTAAAAATACATTGTAACTGAGACTTGTTTCAAAGATTAGGGCCACTCAGAAACACTGGCCTGCAGCATCATACCATCGATCTCGTGATAGTAACATACCAGTCGAGATCCTTTCCTCACAAATTAAAAAATTACAAAGACAATCCGTCAGAGGATGTCAGTTTTCACTCTCACTGGAGCTGTTACATCGTGATTGGGGATAGACTACTCCAATGTGAAGTGAGAGAAGCTGACATCCTCTTGGACGGATTGTCTTACAATTAATTTTTTTAATTTGTGAAAAGGGAGAGTTCTGCGACGAGTCAACAAGAAATTTTGTTTTATTTTTTTCCCCTCCAAAGTGCACATGAATAGTCGGAAATCCCGCCTGTTCCAAAAATGAACCCCTTGTGGTTTACTTTATCACGGGGTGTGTGATAAATTATGGTCTGCTGCAGACCAGGTGTTTAATCTGAAAGTGGCCCCCTTCTTTGAAGTCGTTGTAAGTCTAGTTACAATATATTTTTATAAAAAATCTACAGAATTGTGATATTTATGCAAACCTGGCAAAATCTATCATTAAAATATACTAACTAATTATTCTTTGCAGTCCAAGAAAGGACATTTTTATTTCATTAGCTACATTATCTTCTAATAAAAATTTAGATTTTAGACGAGATTAATATAATTAATGAGTTTATAGACTTTAATATCTTTTACTTCTTAAATAAAAGTATAATAAATACCCAATACAAAAGTAATTATCATATTCTAACATTCTTTCAACATCACGCACATAGTTCCATCATTTTCACCTCACTAAAACTAGACATCTTATTTTAACAAAGTAACGCATCCTGAAAAAATAATAAATCTCACAACTTCTGCCCCACTGCGCTGAAAGATTGATTACAATTAATCGCATCTCTTTCCTTTCGAATAAGCATCAAGCTCAGCAGGAAGAACAAAAAATGAACGCAAAAGCGCGCGAAAATACGCCAACGACTTTCGCTTGTCAATCGGTGAAAGAAGAAGACGAGCGCCCATCACGCCACCTCGCGTCGCTGCGTTAGCCATGGGTGCGATTAATCTGGCGTACTTCGCCGGGCATTAAATGGCCGCAAAAGAATTTCCGTAAATTAGTTAAACTCGTGTTGCGCGGCCAGGAAAAAGGAGGGGGAAATTTCGCGCATCAATCACCATTGAGTTCACTCGTGATGTTACTGGATTTTCCCAAGTCTTCGTTATGTTTCGCTGCCGTCTATTTATCCGGCCAAAAGTTCCGGGGAAGCGTTCACGAAAGTAGACGGCGCTAAATCTTTGCGTGAAACCACTTTGTGTCAGTGTGGAAGCGCGGAGAATTATTGCTGCTTCCGTAGACTGCAGGACTTGGCGAACTGAATATTTAATAAAAGTACATCGATTTGTTTATAAGTATGAATCATGGGATTTAAACAAGCCGAATTTATTTTGACTTCATTAATTTAAAGTCGCCGTAAAAGAATCCAAGAGTCTTAGCTGTTTTCGATTGACATTTAATATTAAGTTTATGATTGTTATGGTGCCACCTTATAAATAGGAATGCCATTTAAACTTCCCTATTATATATATATATATATTTGTTGCTATATATATATGTTGTGTCTAATCCTCAAAGTCCTGCAATGGGCACGACATCGATGAGTATCTACTCAAGGGTGGGAGGGAAGGATATATATATATATAAATAATGCTATTAAATGAACATTAAAGTATTACCATGAACCTGAAAGTGGCTCTGTTTTTGATAGAAATATAGGTCTCGGGTATAGCCCGAGACGTTACAATATATTTTTATAAAAAAAAGTTACACAATGACATTTATGCAAAAATTTGGCAACATTTATCATTAAAAATCACTAATTTCATGCAGTCCAAGACTGAATTAAATTACGATACTTATTTCATTGGGGCTACATTATGTTCTAATTAAAATTAGATTTAAGACGAGATTAATATAATTGGATGAGTTCATAGACTTTAGTGCTTACGTCTTAAATAAATGTAAAATAAATACCCAATCCAAAAGTAATTAACGCATTCTAACATTTCTTTCTACATCACGCACATATTCCATCATTTTACCTCACTAAACTGCGACATTTTATTTTAACAAAGTAACGCATCCTGAAAAAAATAAAAATCTCGCAACTTCTGTCCCACTGCGCTGAAAGATTGATTACAATTAATCGCATCTCTTTCCTTTGAAATAAGCATGAAGCTCAGCAGAAAAGAACAAAAATTAAAAATAACGCAAAAATCGCGCGAAAAATACCAACGACGTTTGTGCTTGCCAATTCGTGAAGAAGAAGACGAACACTTCTTCACGCCAATCCCGCGTGCCTGCAGTTACGGGTGCGATTAATCTGGCATTCTTCAAGCCGCATTAAATGGCCACAAAAAGAATTTCGTAAATTAGCCAAACTCGTGTTGCACGGTCAAGAAAAAGGAGGAGAAATTTCGCGCATCAATCACCATTGTGAGTTTACTCGTGATGCTGCAGGATTTTCTTGAAAGTCTTCGTTAAGTGTTTCGCCGCCGTCTATTTACTCGGCCACAAGTTCCGGAAAGCGTTCTGGAAGTAGACGGCGTTGAATCTTGCGTGAAACCACTTTGTGTCAGTGTGAAGCGCGGAGAGTTATGGCTGCTTCCGTAGACTACAGGACTTGGCGAACTGAATATTTACTGCACACATCGATTTGTTTTGGGTGTGAATCATGGGATTTAAACAAGCCGAAGGATTTTAGGTAGTTTTGAATAACATTTACTATTAATATTTGATTGTTATAGTGCTATATATAAATAGGAATGCAGTTTAAACTTTGTAAAAATATATATATATAATCTTCATTGGCGCAACAGCCCCATGGTATGCCAAGGGCGCTTGTCTGCTGGCAGATTTTGAGACAGAAAGCGTGTTCTTTTTATAAGGTAGGATTATCAATCTTACACCCAACACTCTACAGTAAGATTAGAGCGGGATCTACGGCTTAAAGTGGACTCCAAACCATTACAAACATGGTACCACCGGGTCCCGAACCCGAAACCTGTGGCAGCGACCGCCAGTCACTCGGCTATCGCCCATATATGTGTGTGCGTGCATTGTGTATTATTACTTGCCATAATATACAAGGACACATTATGTAAATGACATTTAAACCTAACTAAATATTCCTGCTTGATAAAACATTTTTTGATTTCAATATTGATTTATTTACAGAAATTAGCAATTGGAAAAATTTAATAAAAATATAAAAACAAATATCATTTGCTTTATCTATCTGCCTAATATAAACTTTTATATATATATATATATTTACGTGTGTGTGTACGTTCCAGTACAACTTAGAAATTACAACACTTAGAAGCTTTTTGGGTTTTTCGGGTTTTTCTTCTTCCGTTCTCTTAATTTATTGTTTAATTCCAAAAAAAAAAAAAAAAATTTATAGCCAAAAAAATTCATTATTTTTATTCGTTATTTTTTTTAATTAAATAGAAATAATTACTTAATTTAACTTAATATTTTTATTCTCAAGAAATTTTCAAGCATCAAATAGTGGTCGCCTTAAAATTAGTTAATCTATTAAAAATTAAGGCAGAAAAATGAATATTAGTTTCAATTTATTTTCCATACTAACACATATATTCTTAGAAATAAATGATAACAAATTGTGGCAAGAAAATTATTGTGTAGTCTTGTATAAGAAATTGGTTTTATTTAGCCGATTTTATATTTTCTGAGGCTGGTTATTTCAAATCTCAAACCTTTAACTTCTGATAGATATGTTTTCTTAAAATGCTTTCTTAAAATTTACCGATTAAAAATTACCAAAGAGGTTTTTTTTTGTAACTGGACAACGCGAGGGCCACATCTACTAGTAAATTATAAAAGATTGAAAAACATAAAAGTTGGAAAAAAAGGAAACATTTTAAGGACTTTTGATAAAAAAAGGAAAAAGACACAAATAATTTACTTCTCATGGAGCATTCATTTCTAAAATAACTGGTATTAAAAAATATAACGATAAATACATGTGTAAAAAACCGATATTATATTCAAAGAAGTTTTTATGCTAACTGCTAGACTTGCAAATTTGGAAATATTCATAATTTTTACAGTATTTTCAATTTTTACGACAAATAGAGTTTACAACTAAGTTAAACTATTACAACTAGCAAGTTAAGTTAATACAACTCTTATTTAATATAGATATTTGGTTTTTGATAAATTCATGAAATTGGTTCACAAAATGTTGAAAGAAATATTCCATGAAAATAAAACTGAAAAATATGAAATTTAAATAAAAATTTCAGATCCTATCTAACAGTTGATAAAGTTAGTCGCCGATAATTTTAGCTTCAAAAGAAAATAATTAGATTAAAATATCTTAGAACAAAACTTCTGTTTTATTTCAGTAAGACAACTGACTATTCTTTAATGTTGATTTCGTTTAATATAAACGATAAACTTAATATAAATATGATAAATTAAATTAGTTTTTAAAGAAATGGCATTCCTATAAAAATTTAAAAGATGTGTCTTTATTAAAAAGACAAGGAATAAAAGAGCATTATTTAATTTTAAGGCAGAAATTATTATTTTTCTTATAAATTAAGTAGGCTTTATTATTCAATATTATTAATAAATTAGCATGTTTTTTTATTTGAGTTGAGAATTATAGACATTTTTTTTTTTTTACAAAATATGCTTATAAGTAAAGATTAAAAATGACACATCCAGTTATTTCACAAGTAAGCCCAATCTTCATTACAATATTTTTTTTTTTTTTATGCGAAATTTTAAAAAATTAAAAATTAATATCAAGAAGATAATTTAAATTTATTTGAGTTGAAAATATTCGATAGTTTTTAATTCCAAATTATCAGGATATTATTCCATATAGGCGAATTATTAATCATTATTAATAACGAATTATTAAATAATCAATTAGAATTTATTTTATATGTGATTTAGATAACAATAAGAAATATTTTTGTTAAAAAATGCCATTTTATAAACCCCAATATGAATACACAAAAAGGAATCCCATTATTAAATTACAGACAATAATTTATTTGGAATAAATGTTTAATCTAACCATTTAATGTTCTATAAATAAATTCATCATATCTAATTAAATAAATGCTAATATTTTAAAGCCTAAAAATTTTAACTAAAATGTATGCCTTTAACAATTCTTATTAATAGAATAAATATTTAGTATATGATTAGAAGCAATATTCAATATAACTATTTAGCATATCTAAATATTTAGCAAATGGTTAGGAATAAATATTTATTTTGACCACTTCATGTTCTAAAATAAATTCAACATTACGTCATTGAATAAATGCTAGCATTTTAAATCCTAAGGGTTTTAAAAATGTTTTTTTTCACAATTTATCAATAAAATTTAATAAATGAATATAAATGTTAAATTAATTGTTGATTTTTCCAATTTATCAATTTAATTTATTTATGTATGCAATTTATCAATGTTGCCTTTCACATTGATATTAATAGAATACATATTTAGCATATGATTAGAATAAATAATTAATCTAATCATTTGGCATATGGTTAGAATAATTTAATCTAACCATTTAATGTTTTAAAAATAAATTCAATATACATAATGGAATAAATACTGATATTTAATAGCCTAAGATTTTTTACTGAAAATGTATGCTTTTAAAAATGCATTCTTATTAATGGGATAAATGTTTAGCATATGATTAGAATAAATATTTAATCACAACATTTAGCATCTCTAAACATTTAGCATATGGTTAGAATAAATATTTTACCTAACCTTTAATGTTCTAAAAAATAAATTCAACATACATAATTGAATAGATGATAATATTTTAAAGCTTAAGTTTTTTACTGAAAGTGTATGCGTTTAAAAATTCATCCATATTAATAGAATAAATATTCAGCATATGGTAGAAAAAAAGGTCTAACCTAACTATTTAGCATATCTTAATATTTATCGTATGGTTAGAATAAACATTTATTCTAACCACTTAATGATCTAAAAATAAATTTAATATACATAACTGAATAAATTCTAGCATTTTAAAAGCCTTTATTGAAAATGCCTTATTAAAAGGCCTTTATTTAAAAAGCCTTTATTCTTTATTGAAAATGCATGCCTTTAACAATTCATTCTTATTAATATAATAAATATTTAGCATATGGTGAGGAATAAATATCTAATCTAACTATTCAATGTTTTAAAAATAAATTCAACGTACATAATTAAATAAATAATAACATTTTAAAGCCTAAATTTTTACTGAAAATGTCTGCCTTTACAAATTCATTCTTTATTAATAGAATAAATATTTAGCATAAGGTTAGAATAAATATTTAATCTACACAAGAAAAATATTTAGTCTATTTAGCATAAGGTTAGAAAAAATATTTAGTCTACACATTTAGCATAAGGTTAGAATAAATATTTAATCTACACATTTAGCATAACGTTAGAATAAATATTTAATCTACACATTTAGCATAAGGTTAGAATAAATATTTAATCTACACATTTAGCATAAGGTTAGAATAAATATTTAATCTACACATTTAGCATAAGGTTAGAATAAATATTTAATCTACACATTTAGCATAAGGTTAGAATAAATATTTAATCTACACATTTAGCATAAGGTTAGAATAAATATTTAATCTACACATTTAGCATCTCTAAATATTTAGCATATGGTTAAAATAAATATTTAATCTAACCATTTAATGTTCTAATAATAAATCTAACCTACGTAATTGAAAATGCTGACATTTTTAAAGAATAAGATTTTTACTGAAAATATACGCTTTTAACAATTCATTCTTATTTTGTGATAAAAAAAAAATGTTTCTCGAATGTCGAAGAAGAATTTGAAAAAATGTTTCTTTTGCAACAAGACCTAATGTATCATTTTAATATCCCCATCTTTTGTCATATTCAGATAAATTCTCATTTTTATTTACCCAAGAATCTTTTAAATTTAAATTATGCCTTATAATAATGAAAAAAAAGCAACAAATTTTAATTTATCGACAACGTAAAAATAAACAACACAAAAACATAATAAATAAACAACATAAAAATTGTTCAGTATTAATTTTCCTTCCATGCTAATATAATTACATTAATTAATGGCTTTGCTTAAAAACACACATAATATACAGTGCAAGATTATTTAAAAACAGTTTATGAACGAAATATAAAAATTAGTATAGGTAAGTTTTTTCTATAAATATATCCGTAATTTTTATACAGTGAAATTGACACCGATTATTTATTATTTTGATTGCTACTTTCATTCTATTAGATTGCATTAAAAATAACGAAAGCTTAATAGCTTTAAAATGTATACTTGTAAAATATTTTTAAAAAAATTTCAATTTTTATTTTACGCTAGACGATAAATTCGCAAGACTTGATATTCCATTATTAATAAAAAAAAAATTTTAATTTCAACAGCTTTGGAAATAATTATGTAATAAAATAAAGCATACGTGTGATTTAAATTTTCAATTTATTAAAAATAAATTTCGGTTATTAAAACTGGAAAAAAAACCATTAATCGATCATTAAATTGTGCTGACACATTTTTCAAAAGTTTTTACCACTGAACAAAATCAGCTAAAGTGAAACAATCATTATCATTATCTTTGACGCAACAGACCCATGGTGAGGCAAGGCCGTTCTGCCTACTGGCAGATTTCGAGACGAGTAAGGGTTATCATCCCTACGCCCAACGCTTTACAGCCATATGAAACCGGGACTTATGGTTTAAAGATGGATTCCGAACCACTACAAACATCCAGGACACCACCGGGACTCGAGCCCGAAACCTGTGGCACCGAGAGTCAGAGCACTAGTCACTCAACTATCATGCCACTTTAAAAGTTATGTGCATGCAATTAATAAAGTCAATTTTAAAAATATTTTATATAGTTCGTTACGACAACCTAGAACACTAGTCATTCGGCGATTTGGTCCACAGTGAAACAAACCACCATGAAAAATCATCAAAATGTATGAAAAATATTTTATAAAGTCATGATTTTAGATTTTTTTTTACAAGAATCTTTTATTATCTTATGCCAACATTTTACTGATACCCCAAAAAATGTATTTATTTTTCATCAAACATGTTTATTTATTTATTTTTTTAACATCAGTGGGCTACTCACCAAGCGTTGAGGTGCAGTGGTCATGGAGTAGACGATTTATTTTCAGAAAGGGACATCAGGCATCCCTGGAAGTTCTGGAGCTAACTTTGCAATTCCTTTTTCTGAACTGGTATCTGGAAGAAATATAACTGTATTCATTATTTGTTTCAAATAAAGATCAAGACGAGATTCAATAACGTATGCGTTAAAATAGTAAGGTGTGTCGAAATAACATTGGAACCTGATAAAAACATAATTTTTAATTGGGTTAGATAGTTTGATAAAATAATTATTTATTTAAATCATATTTTATTATTATTATTAATTATTATATATATTTTTTAAGTTATCCTTTTTAAAAAAAAAAAGAATTTCAACAAACTACATTTAAAGTATTAAATAAGAAGATACCTTTGTTTTTAAATGATGAATGCAGATTAAAAAAAAATCAGATACTAAATTATGTGTAAAACTTTTATCTGCTGAACTATTTAAAATTATTTTAAACTATAGATGTAATAATAATAAAGAAATCTTTTAAATAAGCATATTTTGAAGTATATAGTATTTATTATTTCAATAAATATTTAATTAAGAAGCTGCACAAATTAAAAATTAGCTTATCACGATATTACCTAAATAATTTGTCTATCATAATATAATTATAGCTAATAATATCTAATAACATCCTATTATGATATCATGATAAAATTATTAGCTATAATTTTAAGCCTTAAAATTAACCAAATTACCTGGCCTTATCGTGAACATTTTTTGAGACTTTTCTTTATATATCTAAGAAACATTAAGGATTCTAACCCGGAATTGCTAACCAATTACATCGATAAATAATAAAATCAGTCATTAGGTCGAATGAGTATAATTATAAATAACTCATTATTTTTAATAAAAATACGTAGGATTTTATTTCCTTCGAATACTATCTATAAGGAAGATGAGTCTGAAAGTCAGCCAAAAGTGAATGATGTACGATCCCTCTAGTAAATCTGTAGAAATGAATTTGATTGCCCCTGAATGCTACTCGCAGGGGAGCGGCACAAAACGGTCCATTCTGAAATGATATATATAAAATCTTCTCTGACTGGGGAGAAACAGAATTGTGACAGAACCCAGTAAGAGAATCCTTACCCTGTCTGTATGTGTGAAGAGAGAGAGAAGAGAGAAAGAATGTGTAGTTGTGGATACTGTTTTACGGTATTGAATCTTATGTTAATCTAGATAGCTGATTATTATATTGAATGTAACGTTTCAGAAACGTGCAATTGCATATATTGTAAATAATATTTGTAATTGTAAAACGAGCAGCCTATTCTTTTTAAATTTCCGTACATATCATAATTGTATGCCACCACATCTATATGCATGTACATGTTGCCCATATATATTGCAAAAAGTTTCAATGAAATATAAATAAAACTTCCTAAACATCGATGAATTTTTAAGGCTATTTTTTATAGAAAAAAATGCTGTGCTTAAAAAACAAACATTATTCTTCAAAAAGATAAAACCACAATAATTATTATTCATGAATTAATATTATTTAACTTGAACCTAAAACCTTAATAACAATAATAATTAACTGATGGATAACTAATAATAATTAACAATTTCAACATGATATATTTGAGTCAATTTTAATTTATTACTTTTTTTATTTGCTATCATTAATTGTAACAAGGAAAAGTTTTGTGGAAATTTGCAGAAATAAAAATACCTGATTTTAAATCCAAAAGATATTAAGGATTTAAGCCATTTCACAAACACTGATGTACCAAAAGCCATAAAAAATTCTAATCAATTTTAACCAATTTAAATGATGGGAATCTTTTACAATGACGTTTAACATATGTCCGTTTCTATTGTTACATAATATGTCAAAAAGCATTGCTTTTACCTTGGATACCGCAGTTGTTTTCTCGGTAGATAATTCTTAAAAGTCTTATCATAAGATAAACCTTGTAAAAAGATAATAAAATGCTTTCTGGGCACGTAAAACAGCGAAATAAAATTACGAAAGAGTAAACGGATGACGACAGGAATTACTTTTACTCTTTTTTTACGAGTACTTGGCGCACGGCATATCTTTTTCAACAAAACCCAGAAAAGCTTTATCGGCGAGGCAAAACAAAGATAATCTCCAAGGAAATGTTTATTTACTGTTGTTCCCTCTTCGGTCTGAGCGGCGTCTTCAAATTTAAATCCTGGTAATCAACAGAAATCTTGTTACATTTGAAAGATTTTTCGCCTTCATAAACAAACCACAAAAATTGCAAAGACACTTCAGAGTATTTTCCATTCCAGTGGTTTTACTTATTTATTTATTATTTATCTTTTTTTTTTTTTTTTTTGAAAAATGTAGTTATATATTCTGTTTACTATTTTCTTAAAAATTATCGAAAAATGATTTTGTGAGAATAAATTATTTAAAAAATTTCCTGGTATATACATATCTCACCATACTTTTTGCACCTGTGCAAATTTGATTTTATCATCGCTATGTTATTTTATTCCTCCAACTCACTCTTGTTGAATTGTAGCTCATTAAAAGAGGTTGGTTGATTAGTTAGTGGGGTTTAATGGAACAAAAGCCAGTGTTGGTCAAACGCGCTCAAATAACTGGTAGTATTTACAATATTGTATATTGTATTGTATAGTTAAAAAATCTCAATTAGTTTTGTTGTTGTTTCTTATCCCACTGGGTCGGCAGCAATATCTAGACTAAGTCCATGAGCTCGTGTGTCCTCAAACAAAGCTCAATTAGTAGAAAGATAAAAACGATGAAAATAAAATAATTTATAAGATTAAATAAGAAATAAAATTATTCAAATAAGTAAAGTGTGTCAATCATACAAAAATTATGTTGAAAGAAATGTAAAAGTGGAGAATCTAAATTTATGTATTTGTTTTTATTCTTTCTAAAAATAACTTGATAAACATCATTTGTCTAAAGGGCTTTATAATTCAGATAAAATGGGAAAGAGTTAATTAAAATTATGCTTCACAAACGAAGATTAATGTATTAACGTGATAAAAAAAAAAGTTGAAAAACGCATCATGAAAAGTGACAGATAAATTCAATGCAATTAGAAAAATCTGCCCGAATTCACGTTTTCATTGAGTTCCACGCCTCTTTTTCAATTCCTTCTATTAGCTCACACTCTCCCTATATATATCTTGTTCAAATTTTCAATCGTTCATAAAACACTTTTTATTCATCCACTTTAAGTTCAAATACATTTTTTTTTGGACTTGTAGTGGATGACACTGGATGTTAACACAGTTTTTTCAAATATTAATTCAGTGATTAAATTTAATTAATTAATTTTAGTTTTTTTTAGATTTAAGTTGCATATATCTACCAATAGATGGCGCCAGATAAACTTTTAACGTGAAGGGTTAAAAGTGAAGGGAAAGAAGGTTTTAGAACAAAACTTTAGAAAGAAACTTTAAACTTTAGAACAAAAAGTAAAATGCCATGTGGATTCTTCCATGTGGAGCGCCTTCCACGCATGCATGTGGAGGGCGCTTTTTTCAATCGTTTTATAAATAGTATGCATTTTGAAGATAATTTCTTTTGCCTATTTATAAGTTTTACTTTTTTTCCTATAAAATGTTTTGGAAGGGTTTGTTTAAACTTGGCAAGTTGAGGCTAACATGATAGAAATAGGGAAAGGAAAAATAGGATAAAAAAATTAAATTGAGGAAAAAAAAATATCAATTACAGGAGTATAATAATCTTGATACAGAAAAAATATGGTATGGTACTATGTAATTAACATCAGCATGGTTGAAATGAAAATTATATAGTACGGAAAGAATAGTTATAAACATTAAAAGGAAATATAAGACAGCATGTCAAAATATCATGACAGTATTTGCGTTTAGTCTATGGAGCAGTAAAAAAAATTATTATTTAAAGTAAACATATGGATGTAAGAAATCAATTAATATATCAGGGTAGGATTACTTAGAATGGTTTACTAGTACTATTCATTTTCTTCAATAAAGTGTATTAAACTGATTATTTTCCATCAACTCCATAAGTTGCATGTTATAGTTATGTGCAACTGAATGTTAAATATTGTCCATAACTGAATTTTAAGATACATCGTCGTATTACTACAATAATTAAAAGCAAGTGCAAAAAAGGTAAAATTAAAATATTTACCAATATTAGTTTTATCAAAATTATTTGCTTTAAATCTAAACTTGAATTGCTCGGCACAGTGACCAGTGTCTTAGAAAAAGTCATCAGTATAATAACGCAAAAAGAAATTGTGCCCACCATCTTCCATACAACTATATGATTTTATTTTTAGTTTAATGTTTATCTTAAAAATAAAATGTTCATAAATGATGTTTTATTATACACTGAAGTGACAAAAGTCATGGGATACCTCTTAATATCGTGTCGGCCCTCCCCGGTGCAGCAACTCGACCTGGCATGGACTCAACAAGTCGTTGGAAGTCTTCTGCAGGAATATTGAGCCATGCTGTCTCGATATAATTGTGAAAGCGTTGATGGTGCTTTTGGGCACGAACAGACCTCTTATGATGTCCCATAAATGCTCTATGGGATTCATGTCGGACGATCTAGGTGGACTAGATCATTCGTTGGAATTGTCCAGAATGTTCTTCAAACCAATCGCGAACAGTTGTGGCCCGGTGACATGGCGCATTGTCATCCATAAAAATCCCATCGTTGTTTGGGTACATGAAGTCCATGAATGGCTGCAAGTGATCTCAAGTAGCTGAACATAAACATTTCCAGTCAATGTTCGGTCCAGTCTATGCACCAGAGGACCAAGTCCATGCCATGAAAAACAGCCCACACCATTACGGAGCCACCACCAGCTTGAACAGTGCCTTGCTGACAGTTTGGGTCCATGGCTTTGTGGGGTCTGCGCCACACTCGAACCCTACCATCAGCTCTTACCAACTGAAATCGTGACTCATCGGACCAGGCCACGGTTTTCCATTCATCTAGGGACCAACCGATATGCTCACGTGCCCACGAGAGTCACTGCAAGCGATGTCGTTCTGTCAGTAAAGGCACTCGAGTCGGTCTTCTGCTGGAATAGCCCAAGAAAGCCAAATTTCTCCGCACAGTTCTAACAGACAAGTCCCTTGTACGTCCCACATTGATTTCTGCGGTTATTTGATGCAGTGTTGCTTGTCTGTTAGAATTTACGACTCTTTGCAGACGTCGCCGGTCTCGGTCGTTAAGTGCAGGCGGTCGACCACTGCGCTATCCATGGTGGGATATTATGCCTGAAATTTCATACTCTCAGCACACTCTTGACACAGTGGATCTGGGAATATTGAATTCCCTAACGATTTCGAAATGCCATGACCCATGCGTCTAGCTCCAACTAACATTCCGCGTTCAAAGTCTGTTAATTTCCGTCGTGCGGTCATCATCACGTCAAAACCTCTTCACATGAATAACTTGAACAGAAATGAAAGCTCTGCGAAAGCACTGCGCATTTATACCTGTTCTACGCGATGCTACTGCCATCTGAAAATTTGCATATTGCTATCCCATGACTTTTGTCACTTCAGTGTATATATCTGTTTATCCTGCGTTGCCCGGATATTTATGCTTGGCTTTGTTACGGCAATAAAAAAAAAACTAAGAAATGATCAAAACAACTAGATGAAACTGTCACATTCATTAATTAGAACAGAACTACAATCCCACTATCTAAGAGCTATTTACTCAGGAAGAAGGCTACTTGGAACTAGTTAATTTCTTAAAAGAAAGATTCTCCTATTTTGATCATCCATAGTGATCATCTCTTATTTTACTACTGAAGTGATCATATTACTATTTCGACCCATAGCGATCATCTTTCAACTATTTCCTGTCTTCAAATTAACTGACCGGCGACCCGTTAATTAGGTACCCCATCAGAATCCGATTTTGTGAGCAAGCTCTTAAGCTTTAAGACATTTTTAATTGTTGCTCAGACGTTTAATTTCCATTCATGAAATTGAAGTATTCATAACTATACACATCATCTTAAATTTTTTTATAATTCTAGCCCTGCGCTATCGTCTGGTAATATGCAAAAAAACGAAAATTATACTTGGTTAGTCGAAACATACAACGCGCCATTTTAAAGCGAGTGGCAGTGCTAGATGTAATTTTTTTTGTTTTTCTACCGCAAACAATTTTCGGTGGAAAGTTAACAACAAACTAAATTTCATTAATCATAATTATAACGTTTAATTTTTTTATGTTAATTACCAATGTACGACACCTAATGTAAGTTTTTAGGACAAGTCTATTATGTTCCTTAATGGATCGTTACATAAAAGCATCTGATAATTATTCTGTATATATTCTATCATGTTGTATACATACATATTTTAATTACATTCTAAATTTTAAATTTCACGAGGTAATCAAAATAATGTGTTTCGAAGCAAATTGATGGAGCTGATCGGTGTTGGTCCGCTGGCCGCAGTTTGGAGACCCCTGTTTTAGAAGAACGAGGACACCAGTTTGCGAACTACTAATCTTAGAGTACAGATCGTTAAATACTGTATTCTATTATGAAGTACTAAAATTACGTTGGGAGCCATCTTTAGCATATCTATATATCGATCTTGTGGTACTATTGGTTGTGTGTAATTTGTTTTATCATTTTTAAACATCGAAAATTTTCGCATTCAAATATTTTTTTCTCTTACGACATTGTTCATAATTTTTATCTGAGAACATTATCATTCTTACATTTTCTTCACATCAAATTTTTGCGGCAGCAAAAAAATTATTTACGCTAGAAGATGCAGAAGATTATTTATATCTAGAAGATACACGACCAGAAATTAATCTTCTATCAAGACAAGCAAATCATTTTAAGAACTCATTTATCTCATTTCCTTGGATGACTCCAATGATATGTGTACCAATTTTGTGCAGAGACAATTTAAGAGATTCACACATATTACATAGTCACACACACATATTATGTAATAATAATTAATAAATACTTACGCCTTTCTTATAATTTTCAAGTAATTGTTGAAGTTTTTGTTTCATTACTATTGAAAATACATTGCAAGCGAAATGCTCTTATTTTTTTGTAATAACGTCCTTTTTAAGCATCAAACTACAACTCAATCTCAACAAAAGCATGCCGTCTCGAAAAACAATATAAATAGCATGCATACAAGAATTCCAAAGACATTAATTCTACTGTAGATTTCAACCCCCTTATGAAACCGCATTTTTCTTTTCTTTTCTGAAGCCAATGATGATTTATACGCCATTTTCCATAAAGCTAATATATTGCTGAAAAAATTCTCGCATGAAAAGGCAACGATAATAATAAATAAGTAAAAAAAGTTCCACTGGCACGAAGATGGAACCCTTTATTCGCCGAAAAAGAATCCTTGCCGCCAGAACAGCGGCCGATCGCGAGAACTCTTTAGAATCCTTGATTGGATCCAGAAAGAATCTTTTAATTAAGAATTCACTGCATACTCATTAACCACTGTGATGGGCGAAAAGCGGAACTCCTCTGATGCAGAAAAGTAATTAGATGTAGCAAACAATAAAATTTGAACGCATAAAAGTGAATTCCGAAGATTTTCGGGGAAGAAGAATTTTATTTTATTCTATTTTCTTTTCTTTCCACGCGATCTTTGAGTTTTCGGCCTTAGCACGTGAAAGTGAACCATTTTTTCTCCACCCTCCCTTCCTCATTCAGTCTGCTTTGCATTACATAAAATTTATCCAAATTTTTCAGGCTTATGAATTAATCAAGTCCTTTGTTGGGAAGTAGAAGAGATGAAGATAAAGAAAAACCTAAAGAGAGAGAGAGAGAGAGAGAGAGAGAGAGGCTTTTGTTTTCTAATATTCGTGAAGAAGTACCGACTCAATGTGAATAATGAATATCGGGAAGTGATAAACGAATGTGTAGAGATGTGAGCAGTGGAATTTACATTTGAAAAGAAACTTATACAATGAGCAAAAATGTGGGTTTTTTCTAATTGAGTTCAAAGAATTTATCGTTTTCTTTCTTTTCCATGTATTTTCCAGTTTATTAGGATTTTTCTTATTAATAAGGTGGTCTTATAACAGTAGTTTACTTTTTAAGTTTTATTAATTTAGACTTTGCGCATTCTTAGAGTAAAAAACAGAAATTATGAGAATTTTAAGTAATTAGATAACCATTAAACCCATTTCGTAAATGATGATTAAAATATAAACACTGATCCTGGCGCCTAAATGGACGATTAATAATAAAAATATTTAAATATAATATCAAAATACTGAAAAAAAAAAAATTAAAAAACCTTAAAAGCATAAAAAACATTTTAATAAAAGAATTTAAAAGAATATTAAATATAAATGAAAAGACTATTCACAAGCAATATAAATTTTTTTCTGTAACTGACGGATGGATTTTTCTGTAACGTGAGTATTCTTGTGTGATAAGAAAAAAATGTCCAATAATCATTGTCCTATTTATTAAAATTTTTATTTTATTAATGTATTTACTCATAAATATTGCAATAATTACAGCAACAAAACTTTCTTTTATCTTTATTAAATGTCAACAATTTCTGGTTGAACGCATCAACGAAATTATAAATCTTCCCGCCAAACAATACTCGAATCTTATGAGTTTTCATTAAATTTTGAAAACACATAGCTTGGCAAGCCAAATGCTTTTATTTTTTATAACGTCCTTTCTAAGCAGCAAACTACAACTATAACAAAAGCATGACGTTTGAAAAACAAATATAAATAGCATGCATAACAAGAATTCCAAAGACATTAATTCTACTGTAGATTTTCACCCTTTATGAAACCGCATTTTTTTTTTCTTTACTGAAGCCAATGATGATTTATATGCCATTTTCCATAAAGCTAATATATTGCTGAAAAAATTCTTGCATGAATATTCAACGATGATAATAAAAAATAAAAAAGTTCTTATTGGCACGATGACGGAACCCTTTATTCGCCGCAAAAGAATCCTTGCCGCCAGAACAGCGGCCGATCGCGAGAACTCTTTAGAATACTTGATTGGATCCAGAAAAATCTTTTAATTAAGAATTCGCTGCATACTCATTAACCATTGTGATGGGCGAAAAGCGGAACTCCTCTGATGCAGAAAAGTAATTAGATGTAGCAAACAATAAAATCTGAAAGCATAAAAGTGAATTCCGAAGATTTTTCGGGGAAAAGAATTTTTTCTATTTTATTTTTCTTTTCTTTCCACGCGACCTTTGGGTTTTCGCCCTTCGCACGTAAAATAGAACCATTTTTTTCTCCCCCCCTTTCTTATTCAGTCTGCTTTTTGCATTACATAAAACTCATCCGAATTTTTAGGCTTATGAATTAATCAAGTCCTTTGTTGAGAAGTAGAAAAGATAAAAAATAAAAAAAACTTAGAGAGGCTTTTGTTTTTAATATTCGTGAAAAGTACGGACTCAATGTGAATAATGAATATGGGTAAGTGATAAACGATTGCGTAGAGATGTGAGCAGTGGAATTTACATTTGAAAAGGAACTTCTATAAGGAGCAAAAAGTGTGTTTTTTTATAATGTCTTAGAATTTATCATTTTCTTCCTTTTTAATATATTTTCACGATTATTAAGATTTTTTACTAAAGTCGTCTTACAATAGCGGTTTCCTTTTAAAAGTTTTATTGGTTTAGTCTTTGTGCATTCTGAGAATAAAAACAGAATTTATTAGAACCTTAAGTGATACGATTACCGTTGAAGAAATTTCGTAAATGATGATTAAAATTTAAACACTGATCCTAAATGATTTTTTTTTGTCGCTCTACAACCATTCTTTGCACACTTTAGTCCGTTAGACCAGGACCCGCAGTTTAACGTGGATTCCGAACCACTAACAAACATCCTTGCCGCCATTAGTATTCGAACTTGAACCATAAGGTAAAAAATGCCAGAGCGCTAGCCAATTGGCTATCAGGTTGTAATCCTGAATGTTTCATTTTTGTTTGTCGCACTATTTAATCATTTTCTGCACATTTTAAGCTAGTTAGATCGGGACCTACAGTTTAACACGATTTGAACGCATAAAAGTGAATTACGAAGATTTTTGGGGAAAAGAATTTTTATTCTATTTTCTTTTCTTTTTCTTTTCTTTCCACACGATCTTTGGGTTTTCGGCTTTAACACGTAAAAGTGAACCATTTTTTTTTCTCCCCCACCTTCTTATTCATTCTGCTTTGCATTACATAAAACTCATCCAAAATTTTTAGGCTTATGAATTAATCAAGTCCTTTGTTGGGAAGTAGAAGAGATACAGAAAAAAAACTAGAGAGAGTGCTTTTGTTTTTAATATACGTGAAGAAGTACCGATTCAATGTGAATAATGAACATTTGAAAAGGAACTTATATAATGAGCAAAAATATGGGGGGGGGTTTCAATTCTGTCTTAAGAATGTATCCTATTCTATCTTTTTCATGTATTTTTCCAGATTATTAGGAATTTTTACTAAATTGGTCTTAAAATAGTGGTTTACTTTTATGGGTTCAGCCTTTGTGCATTCTCAGAATAAAAACAGAATTTTTAAGAATCTTAAGTGATTAAATTACCGTTAAAGCCCTTTCGTAAATGATGATTGAAATATAAACGCTGATCGTGGGCCTAAATGGACGATTAATAATATAAATATAATAATAAAATATTGAAAAAGAAATTAAAAAATATTAAAAGTATAAAAAAATTTAAAAGAATATTAAATATAAATTAAATGACTATTCACAAGCAATAGAATTTTTTTTTCCGTAACTGATGGATACAACGCGAGCATTCGTGTGAGAAAAGAAAAAAAATGTGCAATAATCATTGTCCTATTTATTAAAATTTTTATTTTATTAATGTATTCACCCAAGAATATTGCAATAATTACAGCAACAAAACATTATTTTATATTTATTGAATGCCAACAATTTCTGTCTGAACGCATCAATGAAATTATAAATCTTCCCACCAAACAATACATGAATCTTATTTGTTTTTAATAAATTTTGAAAACACATTGCAAGCCGACGGTTTTTTTTTTTTTTTTTTGTCCTTTCTAAACAGCAATATACAACTATGACAAAAGTATGGCGTCTGAAAAATAGCATGCATAACAAGAATTCCAAAGACATTAATTCTACTGTAGATTTTAACCCTTTATGAAACCGCATTTTTTCTTTTCTTTTCGAGCCAATGATGATTTATGCTTCATTTTCCATAAAGCCAATATATTGCTGAAAATTTTTTTGCATGAAAATGCGACGATAATAATAAATAAATAAATAAAAGTTCCACTGGCACGGAAACGGAACCCTTCATTCGCCGCGAAAGAATCCATTCCGCCAGATCGTGAGAACTCTTTAGAATCCTTGATTGGATCCAGAAAGAATCTTTTAATTAAGAATTCACTGCATACTCATTAACCATTGTGATGGGCGAAAAGCGGAACTCCTCTGATGCAGAAAAGTAATTAGATGTAGCAAACAATGAAATTTGAACGCATAAAAGTGAATTCCGAAGATTTTTCGGGAAAAGAATTTTATTCTATTTTCTTTTTTCTTTCCACGCGATCTTTGGGTTTTCGGTCTCAGCATGTAAAAGTGAACCATTTTTTTCTCCCCCTTTTCTTATTCAGTCTGATTTGCATTACATAAAACTCATCCGAATTTTTTAGGCTTATGAATTAATCCAGTCCTTTGTTGGGAAGTAGAAGAAATAAAGTTAAAAGAAAAAAAAAACCTAAAGAGAGAGAGAAGCTTTTGTTTTTAATATTCGTGAAGAAGTACCGACTCAATGTGAATAATGAATATCGGGAAGTGATAAACGAATGCGTAGAGATGTGAGCAGTGGAATTTACATTTGAAAAGTAACTTATACAATGAGCAAAAATGTGGGTTTTTTCTAATTGCGTTTAAAGAATTTATCGTTTTCTTTCTTTTCCATGTATTTTCCAGTTTATTAGGATTTTTCTTATTAATAAGGTGGTCTTATAATAGTAGTTTACTTTTTAAAGTTTTATTAGTTCAGACTTTGTGGATTCTTAGAGTAAAAACAGAAATTATGAGAATTTTAAGTAATTAGATTATCATTAGACCCATTTCGTAAATGATGATTAAAATATAAACACTGATCCTGGCGCCTAAATGGACGATTAATAATAAAAATATTTAAATATTATATCAAAATACTGAAAAAAAATTAAACTTAAAATCATAAAAAACATTTTAATAAAAAGAATTTAAAAGAATATTAAATATAAATTAAAGGACTATTCACAAGCAATAGAAATTTTTTCTGTAACTGACGGATGGATTTTTCTGTAACGTGAGTATTCTTGTGTGATAAGAAAAAAAATGTGCAATAATCATTGTCCTATTTATTAAAATTTTTATTTTATTAATGTATTTACCCATAAATATTGCAATAATTACAGCAACAAAACTTTCTTTTATCTTTATTAAATGTCAACAATTTCTGGTTGAACGCATCAATGAAATTATAAATCTTCCCACCAAACAATACTCGAATCTTATGAGTTTTTATGAAAATTTGAAAACACATAGCTTGGCAAGCCAAATGCTTTTATTTTTGTAACGTCCTTTCTAAGCAGCAAACTACAACTATAACAAAAAGCATGACGTTTGAAAAACAAATATAAATAGCATGCATAACAAGAATTCCAAAGACATTAATTCTACTGTAGATTTTCACCCTTTATGAAACCGCATTTTTTCTTTTTCTTTACTGAAGCCAATGATGATTTATATACCATTTTCCATAAAGCTAATATATTGCTGAAAAAATTCTTGCATGAATAGGCAACGATGATAATAAAAAAGTAAAAAAGTTCTTATTGGCACGAAGATGGAACCCTTTATTCGCCGAAAAAGAATCCTTGCCGCCAGAACAGCGGCCGATCACGAGAACTCTTTAGAATACTTGATTGGATCCAGAAAAATCTTTTAATTAAGAATTCGCTGCATACTCATTAACCATTCTGTTGGGCGAAAAGCGGAACTCCTCTGATGCAGAAAAGTAATTAGATGTAGCAAACAATAAAATTTGAATGCATAAAAGTGAATTCGAAGATTTTTCGGGGAAGAAGAATTTTATTCTATTTTCTTTTCTTTCCACGCGATCTTTGGGTTTTCGGACTTAGCACGTAAAAGTGAATCATTTTTTCTCCACCCCCCCCTTCCTCATTCAGTCTGCTTTGCATTACATAAAACTTATCCGAATTTTTTAGGCTTATGAATTAATCAAGTCCTTTGTTGGGAAGTAGAAGAGATAAAGATAAAGAAAAAAACCTAGAGAGAGAGAGGCTTTTGTTTTAATATTCGTGAAGAAGTACCGACTCAATGTGAATAATGAATATTGGGAAGTGATAAACGAATGCGTAGAGATGTGAGCAGTGGAATTTACATTTGAAAAGTAACCTATACAATGAGCAAAAATGTGGGTTTTTTCTAATTGAGTTTAAAGAATTTATAGTTTTCTTTCTTTTCCATGTATTTTCCAGTTTATTAGGAATTTTCTTATTAATAAAGTGGTCTTATAATAGTAGTTTACTTTTTAAAGTTTTATTAGTTCAGACTTTGTGATTCTTAGAGTAAAAACAGAAATTATGAGAATTTTAAGTCATTAGATTATCATTTGACCCATTTCGTAAATGATGATTAAAATATAAACACTGATCCTGGCGCCTAAATGGATGATTAATAATAAAAAATGTTTAAATATAATATTAAAATACTGAAAAAAAAAATTAAAAACCTTAAAAGCATAAAAACATTTTAATAGAAGAATTTAAAAGAATATTAAATATAAATTAAAGGACTATTCACAAGCAATAGAAATTTTTTCTGTAACTGACGGATGGATTTTCTGTAACGTGAGTATTCTTGTGTGATAAGAAAAAAATGTGCAATAATCATTGTCCTATTTATTAAAATTTTTATTTTATTAATGTGTTTACCCAAAAATATCGCAATAACTACAGCAACAAAACTTTCTTTTATCTTTATTAAATGTCAACAATTTCTGGTTGTACGCATCAATGAAATTATAAATCTTCCCACCAAACAATACTCGAATCTTATGAGTTTTTATTAAAATTTGAAAACACATAGCTTGGCAAGCCAAATGCTTTTATTTTTTGTAACGTCCTTTCTAAGCAGCAAACTACAACTATAACAAAAGCATGACGTTTGAAAAACAAATATAAATAGCATGCATAACAAGAATTCCAAAGACATTAATTCTACTGTAGATTTTCCCCCTTTATGAAACCGCATTTTTCTTTTTTCTTTACTGAAGCCAATGATGATTTATATACCATTTTCCCATAAAGCTAATATATTGCTGAAAAATTCTTTGCATGAATAGGCAACGATGATAATAAAAAATAAAAAGTTCTTATTGGCACGAAGACGGAACCCTTTATTCGCCGAAAAAGAATCCTTGCCGCCAGAACAGCGGCCGATCGCGAGAACTCTTTAGAATACTTGATTGGATCCAGAAAAATCTTTTAATTAAGAATTCGCTGCATACTCATTAACCATTGTGAGGGGCGAAAAGCGGAACTCCTCTGATGCAGAAAAGTAATTAGATGTAGCAAACAATAAAATTTGAAAGCATAAAAGTGAATTCCGAAGATTTTTCTGGGAAAAGAATTTTATTCTATTTTATTTTTCTTTTCTTTCCACGCGATCTTTGGATTTTCGGACTTAGCACGTAAAAGTGAACCATTTTTTTTTTCCAACCCCCTTTCTTATTCAGTCTCTTTTGCATTACATAAGACTCATCCGAATTTTTTAGGCTTATGAATTAATCAAGTCCTTTGTTGGGAAGTAGAAGAGATAAAGATAAAAAAACCTAGAGAGAGAGAGAGGCTTTTGTTTTTAATATTCGTGAAGAATTACCGACTCAATGTGAATAATGAATATGAGGCAGTGGAATTTACATTTGAAAAGGAACTTATATCATGAGCAAAAATGCGGTTTTTATAATTCAGTATGAAAAATTTTATCATTTTCTTTTTTTTTTTATGTATTTTCTAGATTATTAAGATTTTTTACTAAAGTGGTCTTAAAATACTGGTTTACTTTTAAAAGTTTTATTAGTTTAGTCTTTGTGTATTCTCAGAATAAAAACAGAATTTATAAGAATCTTAAGTGATTCGATTACCGTTAAATCCGTTTCGTAAATGATGACTAAAATATAAACGCTGATTCTGGGGCCTAAATGGACGATTAATAATAAAAATATTAAAAAATATTTAAATATAATATTAAAATACTGAAAAAAAAAAAATAAAAAACCTTAAAAGTAAGAAAAAAAAATTTAATAAAAAAATTTAAAACCATATTAAATATAAATTAAAGGACTAGTCACAAGCAACAGAATTTTTTTTTCCGTAACTGATGGATACAACGTGAGCATTTGTGTGTGAAAACAAAATAAAAGTGCAATAATCAATGTCCTATTTATTAAAATTTTTATTTTATTAATGTGTTTACCCAAAAATATCGCAATAATTACAGCCACAAAACATTCTTTTATCTTTATTAAATGTCATCAATTTCTGGTTGAACGCATCAGTGAAATTATAAATCTTACCGCCAAACAATACATGAATCTTATGAGTTTTTATTAAATATTAAAAACGAATTGCAAGCCAAATGCCTTATTTTTTGTTATGTCTTTCCTAAGCAGCGAACTACAATTATCACAAAAGCCTGGCGTCTGAAAAAGAAATATAAATAGCATGCATACAAGAATTCCTAAGACATTAATTCTACTGTAGATTTTAACCCTTTATGAAACCGCATTTTTCTTTTCTTTCCTGAATCCAATGATGATTTATGCGTCATTTTCCATAAAGCAATATATTACTGAAAAAATTCTTGCATGAAAAGGCAACGTTAATAATAGATAAAAAAAAAGGTTCCACTGGCACGAAGACGGAACCCTTTATTCGCCGCAAAAGAATCCTTGCCGTCAGAACAGCGGCCGATCGCGAGAACTCTTTTGAATCCTTGATTGGATCAAGAAAGAATCTTTTAATTAAGAATTCACTGCATACTCATTAACCATTGTGATGGGCGAAAAGCGGAACTCCTCTGATGCAGAAAAGTAATTAGATGTAGCAAACAATAAAATTTGAACGCATAAAAGTGAATTCCGAAGATTTTTCGGGGAAAAGAATTTTATTCTATTTTATTTTTCTTTTTTATTTCTACGCGATCTTTGGGTTTTCAGCCTTAGCACGTAAAAGTGAACCATTTTTTTCTCCCCCCTTTCTTATTCAGTCTCTTTTGCATTACATAAAACTCATCCGAATTTTTTAGGTTTATGAATTAATCAAGTCCTTTGTTGAGAAGTAGAAGAGATAAAGATAAAAAAAATCCTAGAGAGAGAGAGAGGCTTTTGTTTTTAATATACGTGAAGAAGTACCGACTCAATGTGAATAATGAATATGGGGCAGTGGAATTTACATTTGAAAAGGAACTTATATCATGAGCAAAAATGTGGTTTTTTTATAATTTAGTATGAAGAATTTTATCATTTTCTTTCTTTTTTTTTTATGTATTTTCTAGATTATTAAGATTTTTTTTTACTATAGTGGTCTTAAAATACTGGTTTACTTTTAAAAGTTTTATTAGTTTAGTCTTTTGTGTATTCTCAGAATAAAAACCAGAATTTATAAGAATCTTAAGTGATTCGATTACCGTTAAATCCGTTTCGTAAATGATGATTAAAATATAAACGCTGATTCTGGGGCCTAAATGGACGATTAATAATAAAAATTTTAAAAAATATTTAAATATAATATAAAATACTGAAAAAAAAAAAAAATAAAAAACCTTAAAAGTAAAAAAAATTTTAAAAAAAAATTTAAAACCATATTAAATATAAATTAAAGGACTAGTCACAAGCAACAGAATTTTTTTCCGTAACTGATGGATACAACGTGAGCATTTGTGTGTGAAAACAAAATAAAAGTGCAATAATCAATGTCCTATTTATTAAAATTTTTATTTTATTAATGTGTTTACCCAAAAATATCGCAATAATTACAGCCACAAAACTTTCTTTTTTCTTTATTAAATGTCATCAATTTCTGGTTGAACGCATCAGTGAAATTATAAATCTTACCGCCAAACAATGCATGAATCTTATGAGTTTTTATTAAATATTGAAAACGAATTGCAAGCCAAATGCTCTTATTTTTTGTTATGTCTTTCCTAAGCAGCGAACTACAAATATCACAAAAGCATGGCGTCTGAAAAAGAAATATAAATAGCATGCATACAAGAATTCCTAAGACATTAATTCTACTGTAGATTTTAACCCTTTATGAAACCGCATTTTTTTCTTTTCTTTTCTGAATCCAATGATGATTTATGCGTCATTTTCCATAAAGTCAATATATTACTGAAAAATTCTTGCATGAAAAGGCAACGATAATAATAGATAAAAAAAAAAAGGTTCCACTGGCACGAAGACGGAACCCTTTATTCGCCGCAAAAGAATCCTTTCCGTCAGAACAGCGGCCGATCGCGAGAACTCTTTTGAATCCTTGATTGGATCCAGAAAGAATCTTTTAATTAAGAATTCACTGCATACTCATTAACCATTGTGATGGGCGAAAAGCGGAACTCCTCTGATGCAGAAAAGTAATTAGATGTAGCAAACAATAAAATTTGAACGCATAAAAGTGAATTCCGAAGATTTTTCGGGGAAAAGAATTTTATTCTATTTTCTTTTTTTCATCCATGCATCTTTGGGTTTTCGGCCTTAGCACGTAAAAAGTGAACCATTTTTTTTTTCTTCCCCCTTTCTTATTCAGTCTGCTTTGCATTATATAAAACTCATCCGAATTTTTAGGCTTATGAATTAATCAAGTCCTTTGTTGGGAAGTAGAAGAGATGAAGATAAAGAAAAAAAACTTAGAGAGAGAGAGGCTTTTGTTTTTAATATACTTGAAGAAGTACCGACTCAATGTGAATAATGAATATGGGGAAGTGATGAACGAATGCGTAGAGATGTGAGCAGTGGAATTTACGTTTGAAAAGAACTTATATAATAAGCAAAAATGTGTTGTTTTTTTTTAACTTCAGTCTTAAGAATTTATCATTTTTTTTTTTTTTTTATATTTTCCAAATTATTAACAATTTTTTACTAAAGTCGTCTTATATAGTGATTTAGTTTTTAAACTTTTATTGGTTCAGACTTCGTGCATTCTCAGAATAAAAACAGAATTTATTAGAACCTTAAGTGATTCGATTACCGTTAAAGCCCTTTCGTAAATGATAATAAACATTAAACACTGGCCCTGAATGGTTTAGCTTTGTTTGTCGCTCTACGGTCATTTTGTGCACACTTTAAGCTAGTTAGGCAGGGACGTACAGACGGGCAGAGTTTAACGTGGATTCCGAATCACTCACAAACATCCATGCTACTTGCAGGATTCGAACATGAAGCGTCTAATACCAAAGACCAAAGCGCTAGCCAATTGGCCATCAGATCATGATTTTTAATGGAGCCAATTTATAATGCAGATCATGTCTACAATGTTTAATTAGTGTCTGAAAGTAAACAAAGAAAATCTAAATTTTTTAGGCAGGAGGAATTCCTGGAACCTGATGACCAAGTGATTCGCTCTCTGGAACTCGATGCCACAGGTTTCTGTTCAGAGTCCCAGAATGAGATAGATATTTGTAATGGTTAGGAATCCACTTTAAACTGTAGATCCCAGTCTAATAGGACTGCAGACCGTTATCAGCAACCATACCCCAAAAAGAGGAAACAACTCCTGTCTTGAAATCTGGCTGTAGGCAACTGGCCTAGTTTAAAAGCAAATAAGTTAAAGGCTAGTCAAAGGCAGTTGACCCCTAATGGGGCTGTTGCGTCAATGAAGAAGAAGGTGGAGGAATCCCTAGAATTTCATGAAAAAGGTAATGCCGAATAAGGAAGGTAATATAATCAGTTAGAAAATGCTTATAGATAGTTCTCAATATTTTTATACATTAAAGACATGCTTCTCTCATGGAATTTAATAGCAATCCACCTACACACAGAAGGAAGTTTATTGTCATCTGAGAATACTGTCAGGGTTAACTACACTTGTATTTCTGTGTCGTATGGGAAAAACATGAATAAACTTTTATTCTCCATTGAATATTTTAATTTCTAAAAGTAGTACCTGCAATGCTCATCACTGAATTTGAAACTCCGCCCTCTTAAGAACAGCGAGTGTGTTACAAATGGGCCAAGATTCGACATCTCTATTCATAGGTCACATAAAAATTATTATTAAAATGTTAATATTACTGTTTAAATGATTGTTGACTTTGAATAACAAAAAAGACAATTGAAAATAAAAGACACTTGCAATATTGTGCTCATTCTTTTTGAATATTTTTTAATATACCAAATAAAGTCAAAAGAAATATATAAATATTAAAAAAACGAAAAACCAAATGATATATTAGACTCTCAGTAACAGTGTATGACTTAAATGAAAAACAGATGGAAAAATATTCTTCGGCGTGACAATTTGACGAAAGGAATACAGAGAAAGATTCTTGACAGTCTAGCATCCATCACACATCATAAGCAACGGATTTGTTTTTGTTGCATTTTTGATGTCCTCCATTCCACTTCCTGAACTTTTTCTTTGAAAAAGAAGTGAAAAATGAAAAATTAGAGGACCCCGGAAACAAAATCAAATCCAATGACGTCACCCGATCACGCGGGTTATGTCCAAAATACTCTGACCTTTCTTCACGGAACAGCTCTTTTCTGTCCCCCTTGCTAATGTAGTCTGGTTCGTAACCAGAGACATGAGAGTAATCCTTTTAGCCCCACTAAAGAAAGAAAAAAATAATGAAAATAAAAATAAAAATAAAAAGTAAAAAGAGAGAGAGTCTGTCTTGGATGGGAATGCAAAGGAGGTGTAGGGTTACGGTTTACAGCGAACACAAACAGTCGTAACACATGTTCGAGCCTTAAGAGAGTAACTGCTTTTGTAATCGTCCATGTGGGATTTTATCGGAGAAAGATAAAAATGTTTTATGTCATTTGTGCATTAAGTTGTCCATCTGCTGAGATAACACAGAAAAAAAAGGATCAGGAAGTTTACTTGGAAAGTGAAAGCCATTTGGATTTAACAGTTGACAAATTTTCTTCGAAGTGTTACATTTGAAAAAAAAAAAATACATAAGACAGGCTAATAATATAAAAAGAGAAAATATACTATTATATTATTAAGAAACCAGCTATTATATTATTATTTTATTAAGAAACTCAGCTATTGATACCCTATATTTAATGAAATCATGAAATTTTACAGTTTACATTACTTTTCAACTGCATAAATAAATGGATATACAAAGAATGGAATCAAAATTTAACTTAAATCTATTGAATACTTCAAAGTGATATTAGTAAAATAATCAATTTTTGAATTTGTAATAATAAACAATGAAAATTGAAGATTTGTAGTTTTATTAAAAAAAATTGACAACTGTTTAAGAGACGTTAAACAAAAGTACTAAGCTTTAAATTCTGAATTTAACAAAAATTTAATGCAAGACACCAGCCAAATTCTCAATTACAATAAACTGATATTCATTGTTTTTCGTCCATCAATAAAGTATTTGAATAGCCAGTTGTAATCCTTTAAAATATTATTGCAAGTTTTCTATCCAAAATTTACAAGAAAAATTCCAGATTATTTATGAATTGATTTTTGTAATACAAACCGTAAATTTCTAAATATAAGCCGATCTGTGTATAAATCGAGAGTGCTTTTTTTCTTTAAAAACTTATCCAATGTCAGTTTTGGCATTGTTGCACCAAACCAGCATTATACACATTTTCGAAAATAAAATAACTCATTTTCATAAGACGAAAAACTTTCTCCTTTCTTTAAAATTATTTTTCTTTCATAATCTTAAACAATATAAACTCTACATATCGCTATATGTTATATTTAGCAATATTTGAAGATTTATCGTTTTTTTCCGACTAACACAGAAGTACCTATTTTTTGCGAGATTAGCTTACCTTATATAAGCCGACCCCAGTACTTTAATTTCAGAAATTTTTTTAAATTTCCAACTTATACACGGAAATATAAGGTAATTTAATAAAACAGATAAATATTATATAAAATAATTTTTCTGTGAATTGAATTTTTATTTCATGTAAACGAAATAAAACTGAAATATTTCCAATAAACAACAATAAATTAATATTTTCAAATAAAATATTTTCATTTTATCATTGAAAAGTATTTATATGTATTACTTTAATTTAAAGGCAATACAAATCGATAATTGAATCGAACAATTGTAGTTAATCAAAAAGAAATACAAAATCTTATATAGTTTATTTAATTTTTTTCAGAGAAAAAAATTGTGAGTTATTTAAATTTTTATTTGATAAGTTATTTTTATTAAACAACAAAATAAAGAACTTGTACGAAAGCCAAAAGAAATTGGAAAACATAAGCCGTCCCCGTAATAACCATGAATTTTGTTGCTTGCTATTTACTTTTTCACATCACACTTATAAGTTGTTTAACCACAAACCGCCTATAGGTAATAACAGTTTCTCTTGCAGAAACTTTTTTTTTGCTTGTCTTTTGCGCCTTCTTTTCTACTACCCCATTAATAGTTTTGTCGTTTTTTTTTGTGTTGGGTCTTCTTACTTTTTCTCAGAGTAATTACTTGGGAAGACATTTTTCTTCCTTGCTTCCCGTTGCTGCTGCTGTTGTTGTTGTTTCATTTCGATATGAAGCCTCTTCCACCGAATTTAATAAGAATGAATAACAGAGAGGAAGAGAAAAAATATTACAGGTTTGGTTCGGAAAGATCTCTTCACTACGGTGAAGATGTCAGATGTCATGTTGAGAAAAAGTTTGCTCGATCTTTTACGTTATTAGTTGTTTCTGCAGTTGTTTGTATTTGTGAAAAAATGCATTTTCATCAATTAAAAATAACAGATTTTAATTTAAAATGACTATTTTTCTTAAACGTAAGAAAGATAAACTATCAAAATCGCTATACGTTATATTTCTTGTTTATCACTTAAACCCGACTAAAGAAAAAAAAAAATACCTATATTTTTGTGAGATTAGATTTACCCAAATATATAATCCCAGTAGTTTAGTTTCAGAAAAATTCAAAAAAACCCAATTCAAAAATTCTAAAATACAAGGGTATAAGGTAATTTAAAAAAAAAATACACATTATATTGGATTAATTTTTCTGTGAAATAACTTTTATGTTTATCTAAACGAAACAAAACTATAAATAACAAACAATAAATTGAAAATATTAATCTATCAACATGCAAATTTTCAATTTACATTACTTTAATTTAAAAACAATACAAATTTATAACTGAATCCAGCAGCTTTAATTAAATAGAAATACAAAATCTTATTCAATTTAAGAGGTTTTGACGTGATGATGACCGCTTTTGACGAGAAAATTTTAATTTTGTTATTTGATAAGTTATTTGGGTTATTAAACAAAGAAAAATCAACAAAGAACCACTGTGTCAAAGTGTGCCGAAAGAAATGAAATTTCAAGCCGTCCCCTAACAACCATGGAATTTTGGTCGACCGCCTTTACTTTTTCACATCGAGACCGGCGACTTATAAAGAGTCGTAAATTAACAGACAAACCGCTGCGTATAACCGCAAAATCAATAGTTTCTCTTGCAGAAACTTTTGTTTGAACTTGTCTTTTTGCGCCTTCTCTTTCTACTACCAGCAGAAGACCGACTTTGTCGTTTTTTTTTTTTTTGTGTTGGAACGACATTTCTTGCAGCAATTACTTGGGAACGAGCATTTTGGTCCTTGATGAATGGAAAACCGTCGTTGGTCCGTTGTTGTTTCATTTCAGTTATGAAGCCTCTTCTGCCGAATTCGAGTAAGAAAATGAATAACAGACGAAGCCATGGAAAAAACATTACAGGTGAGGTTCGGAAAGGATGTCTGGTGGCAATACGGTGAAGAAGATGTCACAGTGTTGGGAAATGCGCAAGTTTTCTCTGCAGTTTGTAAAGAACAATTTAAATGTGACAGGTTTTATTTTTAGTTTGAGAAATTGAATAAGATATTGGATGTATTTAAAAGAAATATTAAATATATTTATTTTGTATTTAAAAATATTAAAATATATTTTTGTTTAATCGCTTAAACTTATTTAAAAGAAAAAAAAATTTAATATAACATCAGATTTATAAACATCCATATCATTTGATTTATCAAAATATATTAAAATATATTTTATTTGTATTTAAAATAATACAAATAAAATATATTTATAAATAAAATTCCATTTCACAAATCCTATACTGATCAAAATTGGAAAAAATAAATTAATTTTTATATTATTCACATGCCAAAAAAATTTAATGTTTATTTGCACATGATCAAAACATTGAGAATATATAAATATATATTATATACATATTTCTTATCTTAAAAAGAAAGGATAATTTTTATTTTTTAATTTTAAACTGTTATATTTTTATCTAGTTAACCAAAACTGACAAACAATTAATTAAACAAAATATATAATTTTTATTGTAAAATTAACACTTTGTCAATATCAATGTTTTACAGCAACGGCATTTGTTAACAGTATTATTTAATTGCTTAGAGATATGGTGATTTAATGATTAATTTTTTTCTGAATTCTGATTTTGAGTCTTCATTTATATTTTCACCATATTTATTCGTTGGCATCGTGCTGGATAGTGCTGCTTTACGTTATCTTTTGCCAGTGAATTCTACAATGGTTAATTTATGAATTATATTTTACTGTTAAATGACTTTATGTGTTTAAAATATTCAAGTACAGTGAAATTATTTTTACCTGTGTTATTATAGGTATTGTCATCTACGTTGATTCCTAAACTTGTTGTGTAAACCAGTTTAGGAATCAATCTAGATAATTCAGCTATTGATACAGTGATATGATGTGATAATAAAAGAAATAGCAATACAGTAAAAACCTACTTTTCCAATCACTTTGTTAAAGTACGTACTTAGCTATAATCGGCATTTATTAATCAGATAGCATATTTATCAATAAAAAAAAAAGTGTGAGTTTGCTTTGCTTATAACTCTGAAGATTCAAACCTCAGATTAGTGAGGTACTCTAAATCGTGAATATTTTGCTTGGGATAAGTTATAAAATAGTCACAAAATTAATGTATTAAATATTAAATTTATAAAGTATTTCTTCTAATTTCAATATTTAATCTTTGATAAATGTCTTCTAGAGCATTCAAGCGACTACACGATGTTATTTTTATTTAATATATAAAAAGGTTTATCTTTTTCGAAAAAGAAGTTTACCAAAATAAAATATTATATGTTCCCTGAAGCCAAGCTAACGCAGGGACTTTTCTGTTTGTTCTTGATCAAATCAATTCACCTAACCAATAATTCTAAACCAATTCACCTTAGAATTATTGTCAACTTATTTGAATTTACCAATACACTTATGCGTTTTCGAAATTGCAGAAGTTTGTATGAGACTCTTAGATCTCATTCAAAAGACAGTAGAAGAATAAATATTATCTAATTTTAGTAATTCAAGGACAACACGTCAAAGACTAACCTATTATAAAAATTTAAGAGATATCAAAGGATTATCATAGATATCATCTTAAAGTATAGACTCTGTAAAGAAATTGTTCTAATTGGATTTAAATGTTTTTAAAAATTTCTGAAAGCAAATTTTTCGGTGAATCGGTATTGAAAAATTAGAAACAATAACAGAGGTGAATTCAGTTTTGATGTAAATCTTTTAAAAAACGGTCTAGTACAAACAGCAATATGTAAGGAACTTTCAAGAAATTTTATTTTTGCCTGACATTGTTCATCGAATATTTTCAAAAATCTCTAAAAATAAATAAGAAAAGAACTTCTAATTCAATCTTTTTACTTTTATACCTGCAGGATTACCATGTATTTTTATTTTGAATAGAGAATCGCATATGAGCAAGACAATTTCAAAACAGGCATTATATAAAAAGAATTTTCCTAACTTTTCAACAGTAAAAATAATGAGTTTTACATACAAAAAAATAGGGTTGGTTTTAAATTGCCTTTCCTTTGGATAAGAGTATTCGAACGTGAATATTTAATGAATAAGATTATTTTAAATAAAAAAACACACACAACCATATTTTATTTTTAAATTCACAAAACAAAATATAATTGAATTAGTCAACGAACGAATTAAATAAAATTTGCTTCAATAAGTCACTTGAAAAAGAAGAGAACATGAAATCTTTCTTTGTTTTTTTTTTCTAAATATTCATTACTTTTGTATTTTTAATATTTTCCGAGAAAATTTTTTTTTACGAAATTTGAATATAATGTGTGATATTAATTGTAAGCACACCGATTTAAATCTGGCTGAAATAAATATATTAACTTCCTATTTTAATTTTTTTTTTTTTTGTACCATTGTTATTTTATTTAAATTAAAGTCACTATTGATTAAACTTTCCATTCATTCGAAGTTTTGTCCTCTTCTTTAACATCAGAGAACCAAGAATTCCAAGTTAACCAAGAACATTTTCTTATGATTAGTATGACACATCTTTATCTCATAATAGAATTTCTAGAGCTATTTACTCACCATTTGGGTATTGTATGAGATTTGGTTTGGTTTGTCGATCTACGGTCCTTCTTTGCACATTTTGGGCTAATTAGATTGGAGCACACAGTTTAACGTGGATTCCGAACTCCATCATCAAAAGAATCATCAATATCTTCTTCTTTGGCACAACAGCCCCCTCAGTCTGCTAACTGGCAAATTTCGAGACAAGAAATAATTTCTTTTTTACGGAACAGGGGTCATACTAGACTGGGACCTATGGTTTAATGTGGATTTCGAGCCACTACAAACATCCACGGCACAGCCGATACTGAACTCGAAACCTGTGGCACAGAGCTCCAGAGAGCTAGTCACTCGGTCATTAGACCCTCAACAATTTCTACACGCTTAATAGAATTAAGCTCAATTTTTTTCATAACAGTTTTATTAAATTGTACATTTTAATTAACAAAAGGAATTATAATATCAAAACATAACAGTGATAATTTTTTATATGATGATGAGATCACATTAAATGAACTACATAATATCTTAAAATGAATTACACTGTTATGATATCTTGTGCATATTAAAGAAATTAATGAATGTTCGCGAGTTATTGAATGCCTAATAAAAAATTTATCAATGGCAAACACTAATTCCTAGAAGCGTTTCTAGTTAAATATATCGGCAAATTGGAAATATTTTAACTTTATATTATTACTTTATGTTGTTTTAATAAATAAGTAACTAACTCCCTGCCACTACATCCCATGGTGGACCAAGGCCTTCTGCTTACTGGTAGATTCTAATACATGATGTGTTTTCTTTTTTTACAAGGTAGGGTTGTCAACCCTACGCCCCAACGCCTTACAGTCATATTAAAACCGGGTCCGACGGTTTTAAAGTGGATTCCACACCACTACAAACATTCATGGCCTATCCTAGACTCACCCAAACTTGTGGCAAGACACAAATAAAAAATTATTTTGTCAAATTAACTCAAGACTTTGGTCTTTTACATCAATAATGTTGCTGCTAATTAGACATTTTTGAACAAACAGACTGTATTGCGATATTAAAAAAATATATATGATAATTTATAAATAAATTCTTTTATTCAATTTCATTGCTGTAATCGGATTAAAATATTGTAAAATAACATTTATATAAAAACAAATTCTGTGAATGATATCAATATGTCTTCAAATTTATTTTTAAAATGGTTTGCGCAAATCTTGCTCCACCTGTTTAAAGTGATAAACAAACTATAGTTTGTTTGATATTTTTAATTCATATTTGGTATGATATTGATTGATATCAAATATTTAAAATGGTTTATGTAAATGCTGCTTCTCCAGTTTAAACTAATAAACAAACTTTAAACAATAAATAATAATAAATGCTATTTACTTTTACAAAATAATTATCTGCAGTTAATGTTGGGGATTCAACAAGCAATGATATTCGAAACCTATACGGAAAATTTGTGACACATTTAGCATTAAGTAAATTTTAGCATAGACAATTAATTATGTATACCAAAACTATTCATAAAGCATATGAAAATTACGCGTTATATATGAATAAAGAATGATTGTAAATTTTTTTTATCGAAGAAAATTACATTTTGAATGATTGTTTGAAAATCTTTTTTCCTGTCAAAATTACCGATATGTTTAAATATATATATACATATGAAAATTACGTGTTATATATGAATAAAAATGCTCCTGAATTTCTTTTATCAAAAGAAATATTATATTTTGAATTAAAAAATTTATTTATCGGAATACCAAAATTTATCTGAAATTACCAAATTTATCAAAATTTATCGGAAAAATTTCCTGTCTAAAAATTACAGATATGTTTAAAACTTTTTTTCTTCAGCTCTCCTAACCGATCCACAGAAGATGGCGTAATATTCCCTGTCGCCAATACTTCCACAAACACCGCCGTTGTAAGACACACAAAGAAGCATTAACGGCCCTAAATCAAACACCGGCAAGGCTCGTCAGGAAACAAAATAGTAAAAAAAATACATATCCAGCTATAGAATTACTCAACTCAAATTACTTCTTATCACTTCCGATTATGCGCAGAGACGTAAAACTGGAGTGCACCGCCATTTCATTTGTCATTTTGTTGAAACGTTGTTTTGTCTCGACGAAATGTACTTCCCAAAATAAATCGCGTATTTTGTTCTAATAAATTCCGACGTCTAATGGTCGGGGTTGCCCCGAGGATCAATAAATAGTCGTTTGATCGAGCGTAATCGTTTGCATGGTTTGTTCGCACTGCACAGATATGAAATCGTCCCCAGGAGGTAAGGCTGGAAAGAGGTAGGCACCATGCTAAATGATCACGCAATATCTGGTAGCTAATCCTTTCCACACACACATTTGCTAACAGATGCCACGAGTAAGTAAATGGTATTCATTTCTGGATTTACAGTATGGATTCATTTATGGATTTACAGTATGTGAAAATCTCAGTGGTTTAATCTTTATTATTTTAATAAAGATGCCAGGGAAAACTAAACTATAGAATAATTTCTTAAGTAAAAATGCTTCCCCATATACATATGGTGGAGTTCTAAAACTTATTTTTCCTATTGTGTTTTTTTTTTTTTTTTAAACTAATTTTACATTAAAGAAGATGATTCCAAATCCATTTAAAAATTGTTTTGTTAACAAGATATTTGACGATTGAGAAATAAAACAATTCATTTTATTTCACTTTCTACACTTTCTATTATGGTATCGCTGCATTACAAACAGATGTTGTCAAAGAATGGAATGAATTTGAAGATTTGGTTTGATTTGTTGCTCTACGGTCATTTTGTGCACACTTTGGGCTAATTAGATCGAGACCTATAGTTTAACGTGGATTCCGAATCACTCAAAACATCCATGCCACCGCCAGGATTCGAAACTGAAGCCTGTGGTACCAAAGTTCAGAACTCCACAAGGCCAATACCAAAAGCTACTCTGCCATCAGGAGTTGAATTCTGCTTGAATTTGAAGAGTATGAAATAAATTTTAATAACCTGTAAATGGTATTAAATATGTGGATTTGGTGGTAAATTTACCATGGATCAATGCAAAATTTATCGGATATTAGCTAATGAAAAAAATTAATACACGAAAAAGAAAGATGATTGGGAGTAGCATGAGTTTAAAACTTCACTGGTTGAAATTTTTTCTCGATTTCTACATACGGTTGGTTTAGTTTATCGTACTACCATCCGTTTTTGCACACTTTAGACAATTAGACTGACCTACAGTTTAATGTGGATCCCAAAGCACTAACAAATATCCTGTCTGAAACCTGAAGCCTGAGTTACCAAAGGCCAAAAGAGCTAGCCAAATTGACCATCAAGCCGTCGATTTCTATATAGAGAATTATGGAAAATATTAATGAATGGCCCAAATATGTAATTCCTTTAGGACATTAAAATGATGAAAACATATAATGAAAGATGTTGAGAAAGTAGTATACATAACTATAAAAAAATTATAAACTTATAATTCTGATAAATTACAAAGATTCAAATTATCGATAGATAAAATAAATGAGATGTTAAAATGCCAACTGATTATTGAAAAGAAATATTATTGATATTTCAATAAGAAAAGATATTGTAGAGAAACTATGGTTAAAAATGACTAAGTACATATGATTTATGCTGACATTATATATATATATTTATAAATTAACGAAAATTAAATTTTCCAGTTGGTCTAGAAGTAAATTTTAAAAATATAACTCTGAGTTAAATTAAATGTTTTAATATATATATATATATATATATATATATATATATATGTAATAGTCGAAATTTCTCTCTTGCGCAATTATTCGAGTTCGAAATATGAAACATTTTCGAAATTCTAGAAAACTGAACTTTTCCCAACCGAAAAAAAAAAAAAAAATAACACATAATCAAGGCCGGAAAAAAGGAGTGTTTTGTTTTGGCGGCCTGAAAACTAATCACGGCACAAAACGGATCCTATTAATCAAAGCACTGTGAGCCACTTCTGAATACGTCAACGGGGTTCTCAAGTGCAGGTCCATTGAGTAACTCTACTCTAGTCTACTCTACTCTACTCTAACTCCCTCCAGATCACGTGATACTCGAGAGCTTCCTAAACCCGCGAATTTACTTTTACATTTGCCCCCGTTTCAACACATCACTCCTGCCCGCCATTTTTTCTTTCTTTCTTCTTTTTATTCCTTTTTTTTAAGCGCCATTCTGTCTTTGTTTTTGTTCCGAAGCTGCACAACAAAATCGGCTGCAACTCATTTACACAGCTTGAAGAATTGCATCGTCTTTTTTCTTTTTCTTATTTTTTTTCTGCTTCCTCTAAAGTGATTAAGAATGGTTGTTATTCAGTTGAATAGTGTCTTTTATCAGTTAAATTAGCCGCGGTGTTTTTCTTTTTGTTATTTCTGTTGCCACTAATTCTCGTGCGCAGCAAACGTTCGAATTTGGAACGCGGAAGTGATGCGTGATTTTGAGGAAACTGTTTATTTATCTCAAACCTCTTAAAATTTTAAATATACTTCAAAGATTTTAATGTGTTTAGATAAAAGTACTGTTCTTGGTTTATTTATCTCAAACCTCTTAAAATTTTAAATATACATCAAAGATTTTAACGTATTAAGATAAAAGTGCTGTTATAGATTAGCCAGGAAATAATTGAATTTACATAAACACAAGATAACACATAAAATCAAAACAAGCTCTAATCGTTCTAGATTTGGTTTGGTTTGTCGTTCTACGGTTATTTGTTGCACACTTTAGGCAAATTAGACGGGAACCTAATTTTTAAAGTACATTGCGAATTACTATCAAACATCCATGCATCAGATTCGAATCTGAAGCCCTTGGTACCAAAGATCATAGCGCTAACTAATTGGAATCGTTCTATAGGAAATTAGCTTTAAATATTCATTTTACAGTTATATAAATATTATTAAAACGAAAATATAAATGGATCGACTTGTTATTGAATTATGTAAGTGCAGAACGACTTGTTTATTTTGAATTTAAAAGATCTTTTAACAGTATATGCCGGATAACTGCAACTTGAGAGCAAAATGACGTTGTTTTTTCTTTCTTTTTTTGTTTCCAAAGACATAGCGCTAACTAATTGGAATCGTTATAGAGGAAATTGGTTTCAAATATTCATTTTTCAGTTATATAGATGCTATTGAAATGAAAATATAAAAAAATAACTTGACTGGTAATTGAATTATTTAAGTGCGGAACGATTTGTTTATTTTGAATTCAAAAGATTTTTTATCAGTGTATGCCTGGATAATTGCAACTTGGGCGAAATTGCGCTATTACTTCTTAACAGACACAACAGAATTTTATATAATTCTCATATATACTCCGAATCCTATATACTTAGCGGAAAAAAAACTGAACGACTTTTTATTGTGAATTAAAAAAGATCTTTTATTAGTATATGTCGGAAAATTGTAAGTTGAGCGCGAAATGACTTATTATTTACACGTACAGCGGAATTTTATATACTTTCTCTCCGACATATTTAGGGCGTGGAAAACTGAATAGACTAATATTGAATTATTTAAGCGCAGAACGATTTGTTTATTTTGAATTATAAAAATCTTTTATTAATATATGCTGGATAACTGCCACTTGAGAGCAAATGACATGTTTTATTATTACTTCTTAACAAACACAACGGAATTTTCTGTACTTTTTCTCCTATATACTGCAAATCAATACTTAGAAAAAAAGCTGGACAGACTGATATATAAAAAGTGCATCAATGGCAAAATTTCAGTATTGTCTTTAATAATATTTTCCGACTTAAATAAAAATAAATAGTTAACTGATATAAAAACTATCATGAACATTGCTTAGCAATATAACAATTCAAAAATAAATAACAACAACTTCATCATTAAGCACGTAGTTGTTACAAAAGTATTATCGTTATCATGCAATTATTATACAACAAAAAATAAATAAATAAATAAATAGCAACAACTTCATCATTAAGCATGTGGCTGTTACAAAAACGTTTTCGTTATCATACAATTTTTATACAAAAATATTTAGCAATAACTTCATCATTAAGCATGTGATTGTTATTAAAGCATTTTTGTTAATATGCAATATACAAAAAAAAAATAGTAACGACCTCTTCAATAAGCTTGTAGTTGTTACAAAGGCATTTCATGCAATTAGTACTTCATATATTATATATCTGATATTTTTGTGTTCACAATCACAAATTATAAAATCCTGTAATCACAATATAAATTATGATTGTTTATTTTCATTTTATAAAACAATTTTTTTATTGAGCTAGGTAATAGGAAATTATGAGTATGGTTTTTTTAAAAAAAAATTTAGAAAATTTATATTAAACAATATTTATCTAGAACAAATTGATATTTAACAGACTTCGAAGTTTTCATACAGAATGTTTCAAAGGAATTGTATCAACGTTTAAATTATAAAATCCTGTAGATTTTTTTAATATTATTGAGCTAGATGATATGAAATGTGATTCTGAGTATTGTTTGTTAAAAACATTTTTAGAAAATTTATATTAAACTATATTTTCTTATGACACATTGTTATTTAACTAACTAACTTCGAATATTTCATACTAAAAGTTTCAAAGGAATTGTATCAACATTTTAAATTTTAAAATCCTGTAGATTTTCAATTATTATTATTGAGCTAGATTATATAAAATGTGATTCTGAGTATGGTTTGTTAAATTTTTAGAAAATTTATATTAAATAATATTTCTTATAACAAATTGATATTCAACTGACATCGAAGATTTCATACAGAATGTTTCACAGGAATTGTATCAACATTTAAATTTTAAAATCCTGTAGATTTTCATTTATTATTATTGAGCTAGATTATATGAAATGTGATTCTGAGTATGTTAAAAATTTTTTTTTAATTTATATTAAACAATATTTATCTTGTGAAACTAATATTTAACTGAAATTCGAAGATTTCATACTGAATGCTTCAATGCGAATGCTCAAAGGAATTGTATCAACATTTAAATTATATCTAGCGGATTTTCTGTCCGTATAAATATATATACAATTGAAGCAACATCAAAACTGCAACTTCACACAGAGACCTGCATCAGTTTAAACCACTCGGCTAAAAGGAATTATTATTTGAAGGCGATTATTCCAATAACTGATCTTTCGAACTTCAAGTATCAATTATTAAAATTTGTTGCCACCTTTATAGCAGGAACATTCCCAACGGAATTATCCCCATTAGCCTATAGGAACGATGTTAAAGTTTGATAAATCTTAGCTTCTGGTGAAAGATTATTTAAATGAACTGCTTCTTAAGTGATCAGGACCACTCGGAGGCAGCGATTTGAATAATCAGCGTCTTTAGTAAAGCATGTAGCAGTTTGCAAATGGCTTCTGGTAGTTTTAGGAATGATATTTACAATTATAATTTAATCAGGCTTAGGCATACACGGAGTAAATTGCAACTTCAAATAATTTAAAACTAGGTTTTATATGTTGCTTGTTACAAAATTGATTTTATATGAGTATCAGAATGATATGTAGATCATTTAATCTAAGAATCAACTAGTTCTGCACACAATTTTATTGCTTGAGTTTGTCATGCAAGTAGAACATTCAATAAGATAAGTATTGAGATAGAGTAATAGTTATAGATAAGTATTAGTAATTGCAAAGTCAAATGATTTAAAACTAGGTGTTATATGTTGCTTGTTATAGAACTGATTTTATATGAATATCAGAATGATATGTAGATCAGTTCCTATGAGAATCAACTAGTTCTGCGCAGAATTTTATTGCTTCAGTTTCTCATGCAAGTAGAACATTCAGTAAAATAAGTATTATAAATAATGTTTATTTTGTACGCATAAAATTGAAAATTTCTTTATTCAATATTTTACAGTTTGTAACTAGAAAAGTAATGAGAAATGATGATGGAAAATTAATATAAAATGTAAATAAAAATTATTGCGCAAATTTGTAAAAATTACCAGAAATAAAGTATTTTTTAAAATATCCCCCTTCGTAACACTGTATTTTTAAAAAAATATTTCCCTTCGTGACACTGTAACATTGTCGTGTCGATAGGAGTGTTAATATGCATTTATAAATATTTTTGAAACTTCCGTGATTCATTTTGTGGCAGCGCACTCTCTTTTTTGCACTGCTACTCGTTCTCTGTCTATTGCCCCACTGTCGATTCTGGTACCACATGCTTCAGGTTCGAATCCCAGGGGTGGCATAGATGTTTGTTAGTGATTCTTAATATACGTTAAACTATAAGTCTGGTGTAATAAGACTTACAGTGTACACAAAATGACCATACAGCGACAGACCAAACACCGTCAATTTTTCCTCTCATCTCCTTTCATCCACACCATTGTTTTATGTTTTATCGCATCCGGTAAGGGCTAATGACCATCAAATATACCCTTCCAAATGCCACACATAATATATAATACCACAATAGAGGTGTAATATAATAATTACATACAATTTTGCTTTAATACAAAAATATTTATAAATGCATATTAACACTCCTATCGACACGACAGTAGTGTCAGAGCCGGATCATCGCATAGATCAGGGTCTCCAAACTACGGCCCGCGGGCCAAACCGGCCCGCCAGTGTCATCAATCCGGCCCGCGGCGGTGAATAGTTTATTGTTATTTTTTTTTTTTTTAAACACATAATGACAAACTTGGTTTTATTTATTTACTAGGTACAGCTTAATGACAAGCATAATACGCAGAAAATTTAACTTAAGTATAACAACTAACAAGTAATTGAAATGAATCCCACTAACATCATAAACTAGTGAACATCCCGGTTACCCTCGGTAGTTATGTTGGGGTAAAGAGTATCGCATATGTATGTATATCGATGTTTGGAATGTATATATCCTGAATCGAACATAAACCTGCACGCTCAGAGTACATACTCGGCGACTAATCTAGAAATTATACATAATGGCAGAAAAATTAAAATGGTTTTGGCCTTGGTACTTACTGGAGTAAACAATATGGCCCGAAGGCTGAAAAGTTTGGATAGCCCTGGCATAGACAAATAAGACAAATGTCTAAGACTCGGTTTTTAGAAGGGCACGATCAAACTGCCTATTTTGAAAAAACTGTAATTGATTGGATGGATTATATGGCTGGACAACTATATAAAATCATTTTCATAAAATATCATTTTTTTATTTCGTTTATATTTATATATATTTTTATATTTCATCATTATTATTATTATTATATTTTCTATGTTTACATGTAAGAATAATAGTAAACACTAAAATAATAACTCATTATGTTTCAATTTTTCACTCCAAAAAAAATGTCTGTAGTGGGTCTAAATCTAATATGGGGATACTACTCTGCCCAAAAAGTAAGACCAATTAATTTTTTTTTCTCAAAAATTCTTTATTTATTCTTCCAAATTTATTTCATCGCCTTCAAAGTTTTCCCTCAGGACACAATGCACTTAAAAAAGTGGGCTGACATAGATGGCGCTACCAGTATTAAATCCATATGATTTTTAGTTAGCCCTAACCTTCAAAAGACACGTGTATAAATTTGACAGCTGTTGTACTATTAGTATGGGAGTTATAGCATTTTTAGTGAAGCAACTTTTGTTAGTTTGAAAAAATGGATAAAAAGGAATTTCGTATGTTAATAAAGCATTGCTTTTTGGCGGAAAAAATACTATCGAAACCAAGGCTTGGCTTGATAAACATTATTCGGACTTTGCATCAGGAAAATCAACCGCAGAGAAGTGGTTTGCTAAATTTAAACTAGGCGAAATGAACACCGAGGACGATGCACGCAGTGGACGCTCCAAAGAGCTGTTACCGACGAAAACATGAAAAAAGACCACAAAATAATTTCTGATAACCGTAAAGTGAAGTTGATTGAGATAGCTGAGACATGTAAGAATAAGAGTAAACACAAAAATAATAACTCATTATATTTCAATTTTTCACTCCAAAACAATGTCTGTAGTGGGTCTAAATCTAACATGGCTATATACTACTGTGCCCAAAAAGTAAGACCAATTAATTTTTTTCCACAAAAATTCTTTATTTATTCCTCCAAATTTATTTCATCGCCTTCAAAGTGATCCCCTCCGGACACAATGCACTTATACCAACTTTTTTTCCATGTTCCTTTAAAGAAGAATCACGACAAACAGCAAAAAAAAAAAAATGAATATGGACTGACAGAATGAATTGACAGTTTTTGGGATGAATTTCTTTTCGAATCTATGCAAGTATTAAATTCTACTTTGCCACTCTCGTTTGCAGTAAATATTTTCAACAATTTATGTGATTACGTTAAAAGTTTAAGAAGTTCATTTCTGGAAATAGAAGATGCATTAAGCATGACAGAAATAAAAGTTTATTCTGATTTAAAAAATAAAATGGTCCCCAAAGAGAAAAGTTTCTTTGACGATGCTTATAATAAGAAGGAAAATGCAATTTTATAGTATGTCAGCTGAAAGAAATGTTTAGGCGAAATTGTTTCGAAGTAATTTGTGACAAAATATTCAAAGTTAGAAGCGTAAGTTACAAAGATATTGATTAAATTTTTAAAATTCTTCGTACCAATATAGTTGACGACGTGTCAATTAAGCATTGCTAAAAAAAAAAGGTAGGATTGTGATATTGATATTGAAGAATTGGAAGAGGAATTGTAACAAACTAAATTAATCCGCAGAGTAAAAATTTAAAGTTACCATCTGATATGCTGCAATTTATAAAAAGCTCAAACATAGGATCAACATTTCCAAATATAGAAATATTATTGCCAATCTATTTAACTTTGACTATCTCAAATGCATCTGGTAAAATGTCATTACCAATATTAAAACGTGCAAAAAAAAAAAAATATTTACGAAATTCACAGAGTCAATTAAAATTAAATTTTTTTTAGCTGTTTTATAATATAAATAGGATAAAATGCTTTGGACAATATTAATTATAATGAAATAATTGATTATTTTGCAGAATTAAAGACTAGAAAACAGAATTTTTAAATAAAATTTATCCATATTTGTATACTTATTTTTTTCTAAAAAACTGTCTTTGCTTTTATTTCTGAATTATATTTTTTGCTATTCAATTTGCTTTCATCTGCGGCAAGCAGCAAAAGAATGAGAAGGACGAAGATGTTTGTAATGAATTAATAGCCAATGTAGTACCACTGTAGATATTATTGCACTTAATTAAAAGGCTGTTGGCCTGAAAAGAAACACCCTGTTTCTCAATTTGTTTACCAACCAAACCTAGACACCACAGCCCCACCCTATAAATGTAGAGTTTTGGCAGAGACTATTTACTCGTAAGAGTTTTGAATGCTGGAGTCTACATATATAAATTATATATAAAATATTATTTATTTATATAATATACATATAGGTTAAAATTGTGTGTTAATATAAAAATTTGGGTTAAATTTTTAATAAAAACAATGTTAGAAAACAATGAAAGTAATATTCATAACGCTTTTATTCAGATTATTTTTCATAGCTTCAATAAAATTATTTTGTCTTCATGAGAATTTGAGAAATCACCAATAACAAATTTTCATTTTTCATTTCTAAAACGTTACAGAAGATGTTTGTTTTTCTATTACAAAATGTTTAGCAATAGTTTCAAGTGTACATACATTAAATATGAACATGTAACAAGTGTACATTATTTTTTCCATTCTTTTTCTCAAATTACAAGTTTGCACCGTTTCTCGAACGCTTCGATACTCAATTATTTCAAAAACTTCACGGATACCAGTTTTACGAAAGCGGAATTACCAGAATAATGCACGCAAAAATTATTAAGAAATCTGTTTAATGAAGACGGAAAATTAACAGTTTTAAATATTAAAACACAAGAAACATCTATTAAATAAAACACAAACAAAACATCTATTTAAAAGAGATTTCATTAAAAGTTTTTACACAGTGACCAAAATAATTTCATCATAAAACCCTCTCGAGCGAGCATATTCAATCAGGAGTATTAGCATTTTAAGTTTTCTGCCTGTTTTAATTAGGAATTAATTTATCTCTGTGATAATTTCGTAAATTCACAATTTCGCCCTCATTATACGCTCTCTCGTGATATCGAAGAATACCAAACAGATGAGAAAAAAAAAATTAACAGAATTTACACTTGAATAATTTAAATGAAATACGTGCACGCTTTGGTAGAATTTCTGGGAAATATTAATAAAATTAACTTGAATCTTCCTGTTTTGAGGATATACTCGACAATACCCAAAGACATCGTGGTGCAGATTTAAATTCCGGGCCAGTTGTTATTAGCTTTTAAAAATGAATAAGAAATCTGAAGGCTAAATTACGTCCTCAAGAGAAAGCTACAAAAAAAAAATAATAATAAAGTTAGGATCCATTGGCATAACGAATTATTACTTCGGCAAAAATAATCTTTCGTGGTAAAAAAAAAAAAAACAACTTTTTTATTAATTCATTCAATGAAAGAAGTGAAAACATTTAAATGTAAAAGCATTTTAATTTCATGGACTAGTGGACATTTTTATATGCTGGGGTAACTGCCAGGATTTTTTTATTTATTAGTTCGAAGTTTTTGTGGATTGTATGATGTATAGTTTTTAAAATGGTGTTTTTAATTTTTTATAATTTTTTTTTTTACGAATACATCTCTATGTAATTGGAAGACATAAGCGTAAGAAATAATGCTTACGTAATTATGTAATATGCTCATGACATGACTTGATTATGAAGACATAAGCATAAGACATAATGCGTTTATTTCGAATATTTTTTATAGCTTCAATGAAATTATTTTTGTCTTAATGCGAGTTTACCAATAATAAATTTTCATTTTTAATTTCTAAAACGAAATTACAAAAGACGCTTTTTTTTTCTATTAAAAATGTTTAGCACTACTTGCAAATGTACATACATTAAACATCAATTTCTTTAATATAAATTTTTTTCCCTGATTACCACTTTGCACAGTTTCTTGAATGCTTCGATACTCAATTATTTCGAAAACTTCACGGATACCAGTTTTACGAAATTGAATTACCAGAATAATGCACGCAACAATTTTAAGAAATCTGTTTAAAGAAGATGGAAAATTAACAGTTTTAATTATTAACTCTTCTTGATAAAACACAAGAAACATCTATTTAAAAAGAGATTTCATTAAAAGTTTTACTCGGTTTCCAAAATAATTTCATCATAAAACCCTCTCGAGCGAACATATTCAATCAGGAGTATCAGCATTTTAAGTTTTCTGCCTGTTTTAATTAGGAATTAATTTATCTCTGTGGTAATTTCGTAAATTCACAATTTTGCCCTCATTATACACTCTCGTGATATCGAAAAATACCAAACATATTAGAAAAAAAAAATAACAGAATTTACACTTGAATAATTTAAATGAAATATCGTACGCTTTGGTAGAATTTCTGGGAAATAATAATAAAATTAACTTGAATCTTTCTGTTTTGAGGATATACTCGACAATACCCAAAGACAACGTTTGCAGATGTAAATTCCGGGCCAGTTGTTGTTGGCTTTTTAAAAATGAATAAGAAATCTGAAGGCCAAATTACGTCCTCAAGAAAAAAGCCACAAAAAAAATATTAAAGTTCCCTCCTTCGCATAATGTATTGTTTACTTCGGCAAAAATAATCTTTTGTAGTAAAAAAAAAAAAACACTTTTTTTTATTAATTCAATGAATAAAAAGAAGTGAAAACATTTAAATGGAAAGCATTTTAATTTCATGGACTAGTGGACATTTTTTTATATGCTTGTGTAACTGCCAGAATTTTTTTATTTCTTAGTTGAAGTTTTTGTAGATAGTATGATGTATAATTTTTTTAAAGTGATGATTTTAATTTTTTTTTTATAAAGTATCTATGTTTATGAAATTGGAAGACATAAGCATATTTCATTTTAGAATTTAACAGAAAGAAGTTACCTAGAACATTGATAAACAAAGTGAATTGAAAAAGAGGAAACCTCAATTCTCTTTGGTATGTTTGGAAAATTCTCTGTAGGGTGAAATGATTATCCTTTGAGAATAAAAATGTCAAAAAAATATATAATAAAAATATATATTGATAGTTTTTTTTTTAAATATGGCTAGAAATAAGGAAATTGTATAAAACTTTACATAAGTTATTAAATTGTCAGTTACAAAAATAAAAGATATTAGCATTTTCTTTTTTTTGTATGATTAGTATATGAAACTGTTTTCGATACTGTCCTTTTGTACACACTTCAGGCTAATTAGACCAGGAGGTATAGTTTAATGTGGATTTTGAACCACTCACAAACATTTATGACAACGCCAAGATTCGAACATAAAGCCAAAGTACCAAAGGCCAAAGCGCTAGTCAATTGGCCACCAAGCCGTCACGTTATTGAAGAAGATGTAATGTAGAAGATTCTGCATGGTGTAACCCTTTCTTGCACAAAATATTATCCTCAAGATTTGTCATATCAAAGCAAATGGATTAAGTGCTAGTAATAATGTATATGTAAAATGCTATCTATAAATATTAATTTAGATAATATATATAGATTAAAACTCTGCATTAATATAAAGATTTATTTTAAAGAAATTAATCGAAATAAATTATTCTATTTTTCGTGCATTATAAAAAAAAAGTGTTGGAAAACAATGAAACTAATATTCATAACGCATTTACTCAGAATATTTTTCACGGTTTCAATAAAATTTATTTTGGTTTAACGTGAATTTTTTTTTGTTGTGTGAAATCATCAATAATAGTTTTCCTTTTTCATTTCTAAAAACTTTGCAAAAATGTTTGTTTTTCCTATTATGAAAGGTTTAGCTATAAATGCAAATGCATATACATTAAACATCAATTTCTTTAGGATAATGGTTTTTTTTTCCCATTATTTTTGTTCTAATTCTAAGTTTGCACAGTTTCTTGAATGCTTCGATACTCAATTATTTCAAAACTTCACGGATACACATTTTAAGAAAGAGAATTACCAGAATAATCCACGTAAAAATTTTAAGAAATCTGTTTAATGAAGAAGAGAAAATTAACAGTTTTAAATATTAACTCTTCTTCTGATAAAACACAAGAAACATCTATTTAAAAGAGCTTTCATTAAAATTTTTACTCGGTTTCCAAAATAATTTAATCATAAAACACTCTCGAGCGAACATATTCAATCAGGAGTATCAGCATTTTAAGTTTTCTGCCTGTTTTAATTAGGAATTAATTTATTTCTGTGGTAATTTCGAAAATTCACAATTTTGCCCTCATTATACGCTATCGTGATATCGAAGAATACCAAACAGATGAAAAAAAAAAATTTAACAGAATTTACACTTGAATAATTTAAATGAAATATTGCACACTTTGGTAGAATTTTGGAGGAAATATTAATGAAATTAACTTACATCTTTCTGTTTTAAGGATATACTCGACAATACCTAAAGACATCGTGTGCAGATTTAAATACCGGGCCAGTTGTTGTTGGCTTTTAAAAATGAATAAGAAATCTGAAGGCCAAATTTTCCTCAAGAAAATGCCACAAAAAAAAATAATAATAAAGTTAGAATCTATTCGCATAACGAATTGTTACTTTGGCAAAAATAATCTTTTGTGGTAAAAACCCCTTTTTTATTAATTCAATCAATAAAAGAAACGAAAACGTTTAAATGGAAAGCATTTTTAATTTCATGGACTAGTGGAATTTTTTTTTATATGCTTCGGTAACTGCCAGGGAAGTTCTTTTTTTTTTTTTATTTGTTAGTTGAAGTTTTTGTAGATAGTATGGTTTTTAAAGTGGTGTGTTTAATTTTTTATAATTTTTACATGGTATCTTTCTCTATGTAGTTAGAAGACATAAGCATTCTTATTACATACGCATAAGACATAATGCATATGTAATATGCTTGTGACATGACATGTTTGTGATTTATGAAGACATGCTTCTGTGATGTGACATGCTAATCAAATTAATTTATAATAAGATATAATGCTTATGTAATATGCTTATGACATGACATGCGAAGACATAATGTTTATGTAATATGCTTAAGACATGATATGCTTATGAAGACATAAGCATAAGACATAATGCTTTAATTTCAGAATATTTTCATAGCTTCAATAAAATTATTTTGTCTTAATGAGAATTTGAGAAATCACCGATAACAATTTTCCTTTTTAATTTCTAAAACTAAATTTACAGATGTTTGTTTTCGATTACAAAGGGTTTAGCGATAAATGCAAATTTATATGCATTAAACATCAATTTCTTTAGATTAATGGAAATTTTTTTCCCATTCTTTTTTTAATTACAAGCTTACACAGTTTCTTGAACGCCTCAATACTCAATTATTTCGAGAACTTCACGGATACCAGTTTTAAGAAAGAGAATTATCAGAATAATGCGTAAACATTTCAAGAAATCTGTTAAATGAGACGTAAAATTAACAGTTTTAAATATTAACTCTTCTTGATAAAACACAAGAAACATCTATTTAAAGGAGATTTCATTAAAAGTTTTACTCGGTTCCCAAAATAATTTCATCATAAAAACCTCTCGAGCGAAGATATTCAATCAGGAGTATCAGCATTTTCAGTTTTCTGCCTGTTTTAATTAGGAATTAATTTATCTCTGTGGTAATTTCATAAATTCACAATTTTCCCTCATTATACGCTCTCGTGATATCGAAGAATACCAAACAGATAAGAGAAAAAAAAATTAACAAATTTACACTTGAATAATTTAAATGAAATATTGCACGCTTTGGTAGAATTTTTGGGGGAAATATTAATAAAATTAACTTACATCTTTCTGTTTGAAGGATATACTCGACAATAACCAAAGACAGCGTGGTGCAGATTTAAATTCCGGGCCAGTTGTTATGGGCTTTTTAAAAAATGGATAAGAAACGTGAGAAGGCTAATTACGTCCTCAAGAAAAAGCCACACGAAAAAAATAATAAGCTAGAATCTATTCACATAACGAATTGTTACTTGGGCAAAAATAATCTTTTGTGGTAAAAAAAACTTTTTTTTTTTATTAATTCTATGAATGAAAGAAGCGAGAAACATTTAAATGGAAAGCATTTTAATTTCATGGACTAATGGAAATTTTTTATATACTTGGGAGCTGCCAGAATTTTTTTATTTCTGAGTTGGAAGTTTTTGTACACTGTATAATGTAATTTTATTTAAGTGGTGTTTTAATTATTATAACTTTTTTTGCAAAGTATCCATCTATATGTAATTGAAGCCATAAACATATTGCTTAAGCATAACACATAATGCTTATGTAATATGCTTGTGACATGACATGCTATGAAGATATAATGACACACTTACGTGATATGACATGCTATGAAGACATCATGACATGCTTATGTGATATGACATGCTATGAAAACATAATTACATGCTATGTGATATGACATGAAATGCTAAGACATAAGCATAAAACATAATGACATGCTTATGTGATATGACATGCTGTGAAGACATAATGACATGCTTATGTGATATGACATGAAATGCTAAGACATAAGCATGACATAATGACATGCTTATGTGATATGACAGGAAATGCTAAGACATAAGACATAATGTTTATGTAATATGCTTATGAAGACATAATGCCTTTATTCAGAATATTTTTCATAGCTTCAATGAAATTATTTTATCTTAATGAGAATTTGAGAAATCACCGATAACAATTTTTTCTTTTTCATTTCTAAAATTTTAAAGAAGATGTTTGCATTTCTATTATAAAGGGTTTAGCAATTGTTGCAAATGTACATACATTAAACATCAATTTCTTTAATTTAATGGGGTTATTTTCCCATTTTTTTTTTTTTTTTTTTTATTTCAAGTTTGCACAGTTTCTTGAACGCTTCGATATTCAATTATTTCAGAAAACTTCACGGTTACACATTTTAAGAAAGAGAATTACCAGAATAATGCACGTAAAAATTTTAAGAAATCTGTTTAATAAAGACAGAAAATTAACAATTTTCATATTAACTCTTCTTGATAAAACACAAAAACATCTATTTAAAAGAGATTTCATTAAAAGTTTTACTCGGTTTCCAAAATAATTTCATCATAAAACCCTCTGGAGCGAGCGTAATTTAATGGCGTTATTTTACCATTCTTTTTTTACCTAATTACAAGTTTACACAGTTTCGTGAACGCTTCGATACTCAATTATTTCGAAAAACTTCACGGATACCAGTTTTTACGAAAGCAAATTACCAGAACAATGCACGCAAAATTTTAAGAAATCTGATTAATGAAGAAGGAAAATTAACAGTTTTAAATATTAACTCTTCTTCTGATAAAAACACAAGAAACATCTATTTAAAAGAGATTTCATTAAAAAGTTTTACTCGGTTTCCAAAATAATTTCATCATAAAACCCTGTAGAGCGAGCGTATTCAATCAGGGTATTAGCATTTTAAAGTTTTATGCCTGTTTTAATTAGGAATTAATTTATCTCCGCGATAATTTCGTAAATTCAAAATTTTGCCTTCATTATACGCTCTCATTGATATCGAAGAATACCAAACAGATGAGAAAAAATGAACAGAATACACTTGAATAATTTAAATGAGATATTGCACGCTTTGGTTGAATTTTGGAGGAAATATTAATAAAATTAACTCACATCTTTCTGTTTTAAGGATATACTGACAATACCTAAAAGGCATCATATGCAGATTTAAATACCGGGCCAGTTGTTATTGGCTTTTAAAAATGAATAAGAAATCTGAAGGCGAAATTACGTCCTCGAGAAAAAAAGCCACAAAAAATAATAATAAAGTTGGAATCCATTCGTATAACGAATTGTTACTTCGGCAAAAATAATCTTTTTGGTAAAAACGCACTTTTTTTTATTAATTCAATCAATGAAAGAAGCGAAAATTTTTAAATGGAAAACATCTTAATTTCATGGACAAGTGGACATTTTTTATATGCTTGGGTAACTGCCAGGGATTTTTTATTTCTGAGTTGAAGTTTTTGTAGATAGTATGATATATAATTTTTTTTTTTAAAGTTGTGTTTTTAATTTTCATAATTTTGTTTTTCAAAGTATCCATCTTTATGAAATTGGAAGGCATAATGCTTGTGTAATATGCTTATAAATGACGTGCTCATGAAGACATAAGCATAAGACATAGTGGTTGTGTAATATGCTTATGACATGACATGCTTATGAAGACATAATGCTTTTCTTCAGAATATTTTTTTAGCTTTCAATCAATTTATTTTGTCTGAATGAGAATTTGAGAAATCACCGATAACAATTTTTCCTTTTTAATTTCTAAAACTGATTTTACAGAAGTTTTTTTTTTCTATAACAAAATGTTTAACAATAGTTGCAAATTACATACAATAAACATTCATTTCTTTTTAGTTTAATAGAGTTATTCTTTTTTTCTCAATCTTTTTGTTCTAATTACTAGTTTGAACAGCTTCGTGAACGCTTCCATACTCAATTATTTCGAAAACTTCACGGATACCAGTTTTACGAAATTGAAATACCAGAATAATGCACTCAACAATTTTAAGAAATCTGTTTAATGGAGACGGAAAATTAACAGTTTTAAATATTAAGTCTTCTGATAAAACACAAGAAACGTCTATTTAAAAGAGATTTCATTAAAAGTTTTACTCGGTTTCCAAAATAATTTCATCATAAAACCCTCTCGAGCTAGCATATTCAATCAGGAGTATCAGCATTTTAAGTTTTCTGCCTGTTTTTAATTAGGAATTAATTTATCTCTGCGATAATTTCGTAAATTCACAATTTTCCCTCATTATACGCTCTCGTGATATCGAAGAATACCAAACAGATGAGAAAAAAAAAAATTAACAGAATTTACACTTGAATAATTTAAATGAAATATTGCATGCTTTGGTGGGAATTGTTTTGGGAAATATTAATAAAATTAACTTACATCTTTCTGTTTTGAGGATATACTAGACAATACCTAAAGACATCGTCTGCAGATTTAAATTTCGGGCCAGTTGTTATTGGCTTTTTTAAAAATGAATAAGAAATCTGAAAGCCAAATTACGTCCTCAAGAAAAATTGAAAAAAAATAATAATAAAAAGTTAGAATCTATTCCCATAACGATTGTTACTTCGGCAAAAATAATCTTTCGTGGTAAAAAAAAAAAAAAAAATTTTTTTTTATTAATTCAATCAATAAAAGAAGAAAAAACATTTAAATGGAAAGCATTTTAATTTCACGGACTAGTGGAATTTTTATATGCTTGGTTTACTGTCAGGATTTATTTTATTTTTAGTTTGGAAGTTTTTGTGGATTATGATGTATAATTTTTTAAAGAGGTGTTTTTAATTTTTTTATAATTTTTTTTAGTATCTCTATGTAATTAGAAGACATAATGTTTATCTCTATGGTTGTGACATGACATGGAAGACATAATGCTATGCTTATGTGATATGACATGCTTATGAAATTAATTTATGTTAGACATATGCTCCTTATGACATGAAATGCTAAAGAGATATAAGCACAAGACATAATTTTATGTAATATGACATGACATGCTTATGAAGACATAATGCGTTTATTTCAAGAATATTTTCATAGCTTCAATGAAATTATTTTGTCTTAATGAAGGTAATCACCGATAACAAATTTTCTTCTTTAATTTCTAAAACGAAAATTACAAAAGACGCTTTTTCTATTACAAAATGTTTAGCACTACTTGCAAATGTACATACATTAAACATCAATTTCTTTAATATAATATTTTTTCTTTTTTTACCCTAATTACCACTTTAGACAGTTTCTTGAATGCCTCGATACTCAATTATTTCAGAAAACTTCACGGATACCAGTTTTACAGAATCCAGATTACCAGAATAATGCACGCAAAAATTTTAAGAAATCTGTTTAATGAATGGAAAATTAACAGTTTTAAATATTAACTCTTCTTCTGATAAAACACAAAACATGTATTTAAAAAGATTTCATTAAAAGTTTTACTCGGTTTCCAAAATAATTTCATCATAAAACCCTCTCGAGCGAACATAATCAATCAGGAGTATCAGCATTTTCAGTTTTCTGCCTGTTTAAATTAGAATTAATTTATCTCTGTGGTAATTTCGTAAATTCACAATTTTGCCCTCATTATACACTCTCGTGATATCGAAGAATACCAAACAGATAAGAAAAAAATTAACAAATTTACACTTGAATAATTTAAATGAAATATCGTACGCTTTGGTAGAATTTCTGGGGAAATATTAATAAAATTTGCTTGAATCTTTCTGTTTTGAGGATATACTCGACAATACCTAAAGACATCGTGTGCAGATTTAAATTCCGGGCCAGTTGTTGTTGATTTTTTTTAAAAATGAATAAGAAATCTGAAGGCCAAATTACGTCCTCGAGGAAAAAGCCACAAAAAATAATAATAAAGTTAGGAATCTATTCGCATAACGAATTGTTACTTCGGCAAAAATAATCTTTTGTGGTAAAAAAAAAAAACTCTTTTTTTTTATTAATTCAATCAATAAAAAGAAACGAAAACGTTTAAATGGCAAGCATTTTTAATTTCATGGACTAGTGGAATTTTTTATATGCTTCGGTAACTGCCAGGATTCTTTTTTTTTATTTGTTAGTTGAAGTTTTTTGTAGATAGTATGGTTTTTAAAGTGGTGTGTTTAATTTTTTATGATTTTTTTTACATGGTATCTTTCTCTATGTAGTTAGAAGACATAAGCATATTACATACGCATAAGACATAATGCATATGTAATATGCTTGTGACATGACATGTTTATGAAGACATGCTTCTGTGATGTGTCATGCTAATCAAATTAATTTATAATAAGATATAATGCTTATGTAATATGCTTATGACATGACATGCGATCACATAATTTTATTTATATGCTTATCACATGATATGCTTATGAAGACATAAGCATAAGACATAATGTTTAATTTCGGAATATTTTTCATAGCTTCAATAAAATTATTTTGTCTTAATGAGAATTTGAGAAATCACCGATAACAATTTTTCCTTTTTAATTTCTAAAACTAAATTTACAGATGTTTGTTTTTCGATTACAAAGGGTTTAGCAATAAATGCAAATGTATATGCATTAAACATCAATTTCTTTAGGTTAATCGAGATTTTTTTCCCATTCTTTTTTTTCAATTACAAGCTTACACAGTTTCTTGAACGCCTCAATATTCAATTATTTCGAAAACTTCACGGATACCAGTTTTACGAAACAGAATTACCAAATAATGCACGCAAACATTTTAAGAAATCTGTTTAATGAAGACGTAAAATTAACAGTTTTAAATATTAACTCTTCTTGATAAAACACAAGAAACATCTATTTAAAAAAAGATTTCATTAAAAGTTTTACTCGGTTCCCAAAATAATTTCATCATAAAAACCTCTCGAGCGAAGATATTCAATCAGGAGTATCAGCATTTTAAGTTTTCTGCCTGTTTTAATTAGGAATTAATTTATCTCTGTGGTAATTTCGTAAATTCACAATTTGCCCTCATTATACGCTCTCGTGATATCGAAGACAACCAAACAGATAAGAGAAAAAAATTAACATAATTTACACTTGAATAATTTAAATGAAATATTGCACTCTTTGGTATAATTTGGGGGAAATATTAATAAAATTAACTTACATCTTTCTGTTTGAAGGATATACTCGACAATACCCAAAGACATCGTGGTGCAGATGTAAATTCCGGGCCAGTTGTTATCGGCTTTTTAAAAATGGATAAGAAATGTGAAGGCCAATTATGTCCTCAAGAAAAAGCCACACGAAAAAATAAGTTAGAATCTATTCGCATAACAAATTGTCGTAACAGAATTATAACAAAAAAATAATCTTTTGTGGTAAAAAAAAACATTTTTTATTAATTCAATCAATGAAAGAAGCGAAAACATTTAAATGGAAAGCATTTTAATTTCATGGACTAATGGAAATTTTTATATATGCTTGGGAGCTGCCAGAATTTTTTCATTTCTGAGTTGGAAGTTTTTGTACACTGTATAATGCATAATTTTATTTAAGTGGTGTTTTTAATTATTATAATTTTTTTGCAAAGTATCCATCTATATGTAATTGGAAGCCATAAGCATATTGCTTAAGCATAAGACATAATGCTTATGTAATATACTTGACATGACATGCTATGAAGACATAATGACATGCTTATGTGATATGACATGTTATGAAGACATAATGACATTCTTATGTGATATGACATGCTATGAAGACATAATGAAATGCTTATGTGATATGACATGCTATGAAGACATAATGACATGCTTATGTGATATGACATGCTATGAAGACATAATTACATGCTTATGTGATATGACATGAAATGCTAAGACATATGTGATATGACATAAAAACATAGTGACATGCTTATGTGATATGACATGCTGTGAAGACATAATGACATGCTTATGTGATATGACATGAAATAATGATAAGACTTATGTGAATGACATAAAACATAATGACATGCTTATTGATATGACATGCTGTGAAGACATAATGACATGCTTATGTGATATGACATGAAATGCTAAGACATAAGCATAAGACATAATGTTTATGTAATATGCTTATGAAGACATAATGCTTTTATTCAGAATATTTTCATAGCTTTAATGAAATTATTTTGTCTTAATAAATTTGAGAAATCACCGATAACAATTTTTCCTTTTTCATTTCTAAAATTTTACAGAAGATGTTTGCTTTTCTATTATAAAGAGTTTAGCAATTGTTGCAAATGTACATACATTAAACATCAATTTCTTTAATTTAGTGGTGTTATTTTTCCCATTTTTTTTTTTTTTATTTCAAGTTTGACAGTTTCTTGAATGCTTCGATATTCAATTATTTCGAAAACTTCACGGTTACACATTTTAAGAAATTGAATTACCAGAATAATGCACGTAAAAATTTTAAGAAATCTGTTTAATGAAGACAGAAAATTAACAATTTTAAATATTAATTCTTCTTGATAAAACACAAGAAACGTCTATTTAAAAGAGATTTCATTAAAAGTTTTACTCGGCTCCAAAATAATTTCATCATAAAACCTCTCGAGCGAGCATATTCAATCAGGAGTATCAGCATTTTAAGTTTTCTGCCTGTTTTAATTAGGAATTAATTTATCTCTGTGGTAATTTCGTAAATTCACAATTTTGCCCTCATTATACGCTCTTGTGATATCGAAGAATACCAAACAGATGAGAAAAAAAAATTCAACAGAATTTACACTTGAATAATTTAAATGAAATATTGCACGCTTTGGTAGAATTTTGGAGGAAATATTAATAAAATTAACTTACATCTTTCTGTTTTAAGGATATACTCGACAATACCTAAAGACATTGTGTGCAGATTTAAATTCCGGGCCAGTTGTTATTGGCTTTTTAAAAATGAATAAGAAATCTGAAAGCCAAATTACGTCCTCAAGAAAAAGTGAAAAAAAAAATAACAAAGTTAGAATCTGTTCGCATAACGAATTGGTACTTCGGCAAAAATAATCTTTTGTGATAAAAAAACGGACTTTTTTTTATTAATTCAATCAATAAAAGAAGCGAAAACATTTAAATGGAAAGCATTTTAATTTCATGGACCAGTGGAATTTTTTATATGCTTGGGTAACTGCCAGGATTTTTTTTTTTGTTAGTTGAAGTTTTTGTAGATAGTATGATGTATAATTTTTTTTTTTAAAGTTGTGTTTTTAATTTTCATAATTTTTTTTTTTTTACAAAGTATCCATCTATATGTAATTGGAAGACATAATGCTTATGTAATATACTTATAACATGACATGCTCATGAAGACATAAGCATAAGACATAGTGGTTGTATAATGTGCTTATGACATGACATGCTTATGAAGACATAATGCTTTTCTTCAGAATATTTTTTACAGTTTCAATCAATTTATTTTATCTGAATGAGAATTTGAGAAATCACCGATAACAATTTTTCCTTTTTAATTTCTAAAACTGATTTTACAAGTTTTTTTTCTATAACAAAATGTTTAACAATAATTGCAAATGTACATACATTAAACATTCATTTCTTTAGTTTAATAGAGTTATTCTTTTCTCATTCTTTTGTTCTAATTACAAGTTTGCACAGTTCTTGAACGTTTTGATACTCAATTATTTCGAAAACTTCACGGATACAGTTTTACGAAATTGAATTACCAGAATAATGCACTCAACAATTTTAAGAAATCTGTTTAATGGAGACGGAAAATTAACAGTTTTAAATATTAAGTCTTCTGATAAAACACAAGAAACGTCTATTTAAAAGAGATTTCATTAAAAGTTTTACTCTGCACCAAAATAATTTCACCATAAAACCCTCTCGAGCGAGCATATTCAATCAGGAGTATCAGCATTTTAAGTTTTCTGCCTGTTTTAATTAGGGAATTACTTTATCTCTGTGGTAATTTCGTAAATTCACAATTTTGCGCCCTCATTATACGCCTCATTATATCGAAGAATACCAAACAGATGAGAAAAAAATTAACAGAATTTACACTTGAATAATTTAAATGAAATATTGCACGCTTTTTAGAATTGTTTGGGGAAAATATTAATAAAATTAACTTACATCTTTCTGTTTTGAGGATATACTCGACAATACCTAAAGACATCGTCTGCAGATTTAAATTTTCGGGCCAGTTGATATTGGCTTTTTTAAAAATGAATAAGAAATCTGAAAGCCAAATTACGTCCTCAAGAAAAAGTGAAAAAAAAATAATAATAAAGTTAGAATCTATTCGCATAACGAATTGGTACTTCTGCAAAAATAATCTTTTGCGGTAAAAAAAAAAATTTTTTTTGTTAATTCAATCAATAAAAAAGAAGCGAAAACATTTAAATGTAAAGGATTTTAATTTCACGGACTAGTGGAAGTTTTTTATATGTTTGGTTTACTGTCAGGATTTTTTATTTTTGAGTAGGAAGTTTTTGTACACAGTATGATGTATAATTTTTTTAAAGTGGTGTTTTTAATTTTTATAATTTTTTTTTACATAGTATCTATCTCTATATAAATAGAAGACATAATGTTTATGTAATATGGTTGTGACATGACATGCTTATGAAGACATAATGCTATGCTTATGTGATATGACATGCTTATGAAATTAATTTATAATTAGACATAATACTTGTGTAATATGCTTATGACATGAAATGCTAAGATATAAGCATATAAGACATAATGTTTATGTAATACGCTTACGACATGACATGCTTATGAAGACATAATGCTTTTATTCAGAACCTTTTTCATTTGCTTCAATGAAATTATTTTGTCTTAATGAGAATTTGAGAAATCACCGATAACAAATTTTCTTCTTTAATTTCTAAAACAGAATTTACAGAAGATGTTTTTTTCTATTACAAAATGTTTAGCAATAGTTGCAAATGTACAAACATTAAACATATGTCTCTTTAATTTAATAGGTTTATTTTACCATTCTTTTTTTTTACTAATTACAAGTTTGCACAGTTTCGTGAACGCTTCGATACTCAATTATTTCGAAAACTTCACGGATACCAGTTTTACGAAAGCGAATTACCAGAATAATGCATGCAAAAATGTTAAGAAATCTGTTTAATGAAGAAGGGAAAATTAACAGTTTTAAATATTAACTCTTCTTCTGATAAAACACAAGAAACATCTATTTAAAAGAGATTTCATTAAAAGTTTTACTCGGTTTCCAAAATAATTTCATCATAAAACCCTCTCGAGCGAGCATATTCAATCAGGAGTATCAGCATTTTAAGTTTTCTGCCTGTTTTAATTAGGAATTAATTTATCTCTGTGATAATTTCGTAAATTCACAATTTTGCCCTCATTATACGCTCTCGTGATAACGAAGAATACCAAAACAGATGAGAAAAAAAATTAACAGAATTTACACTTGAATAATTTAAATGAAAATATTGCACGCTTTGGTAGAATTTTGGGGGAAATATTAATAAAATTACCTTACATCTTTCTGTTTGAAGGATATACTCGACAATACCCAAAGACATCGTCTGCAGATTTAAATTCCGGGCCAGTTGTTATTGACTTTTTAAAAATGAATAAGAAAAATGAAGGCCAAATTACGTCCTCAAGAAAATTCCACAAAAATATTAAAGTTAGAAACCATTCGCATAACGAATTGTTACTTCGTCGAAAATAATCTTTCGTGGTAAAAAAAAACAAATTTTTTATTAATTCATTCAATAAAAGAAGTGAAAACATTTAAATGTAAAAGCATTTTAATTTCATGGACTAGTGGACATTTTTTATATGCTTGGGTAACTGCCAGGATTTTTTATTTTCTAGTTGAAGTTTTTGTAGATAGCATGATGTATTTTTTTTTTTTAAGTTGTGTTTTTAATTTTTTATAATTTTTTACAAGGTATCCTTCTCTATGTAATTGGAAGACATAAGCATATTTCGTTTTCGAATTTAACAGAAAAAAAATTTCCCTGAATATTGATAATCACAAGTGAATTGAAAAAAAGAGAAAACTTCAATTTTCTTTTGGCATGTTTATAAATTCTCTATACGGCGAAATGTTTGTTTTTTGAGCGTGAGGAATTTAAAAAAATGATAATAAAAATATATTGATAGCTTTTATGTTGGTTACGGTTAGAAATATGAAAATCATATACGACTTTACATTACTTATTAAATTGCCATTTAGTAAAATAAAAAAATTGTTTCTTTTTTATAATTAGCATATGATACTGTTTACTTTCATAATAATAGAAATTCAATTACATGAATTAAAAAATATTTTCAATAATACTTCAAGAATTAAAATTATGATTAAGTCTTCCAGTAATCTTGATTTTTGTACCATTTTTTAACTCGATTTAACAAGAATTACAGCAAGCCTACTTCAAGAATGCTAACCGAATCTTTATAACAGTATCAGTTGTACATCCAAACACACCTTGCATCCGTATTTATGAAACAAATGATGAATAAACTTACTGAAAGGAACCAGGACTCTTTTGAACTGAACTTAAAACACTTTGATGTTAATATTGTTACTATAGTAATAATTACGAAAACCTTTTACAACAACACTAAATTACAGTAAGCCTACATTAAGAATGTCAACTCAGCAAACTCTTGTAATAGTATAACCACAAATACACTCAAGAACACACTAATATTAACACCTTAGTTATGAAAAGATTTTAAAGGGCTAAATTATTGGTCTGTTACGTGAAACAAGATTCAAATGTAATTAAATTATCACAAAAATTGCAAAAGAACATTACAAACCTTCACACAAGTTGCTATCACACACTTTTCCACCTGGATCTCTACAGAAACACCGAATTACAGCAAACCTACTTGAAGAATGCCGACTTGACGAACTTTGCTAATATCAGTATCCATCACAAATTCACTCAAGGCAACACTACTATTAACACCTGTGAACCCTCTTCCCCCTCAAAAACTGAATATACTGAAATAAATGCCTTTGAGATAGTCGCAGATAGTCCTGCTTCTTTAATGAGCGTCTTGAAGACAGAATGTAATGTGCAAAGTGAAATTCCACTTGTGCTCGTTAAGAAGGCGTGAGCACAGCGAAAACACGTGCTCATGCATTTTTAATGAGTGGGGATTCATTTAAAGTCGAAGAAGAATTTTTCGCTTGCCGAGAAATTTTCTCTCTGCGAAAAGTCAGATGGATAGATGATTGCTCAAAGGTGCTGAACTGTTCTGCCTCGTGGTTCAAGGTTGAGTAGATGGGCATGGACTTCGTGCAGTGTCTTTGGATTGCTAAGGATGTTTTTCTGGTAGTTCACGGGTGGTGGCGTGTTCCTGTTTATCGGTTAGCTGTTAATGAGCTTTTTTTTTAAAGAAAGAGCTTTATGATACAGTGACAATAATTTTAATTGCGATTTGAGTTTTAGTGGACTACTAATTGGGTAATATTTAGAAATACACTGTTTCCTTCTATAATTATTCATAACAAATATTTTAAAGTAATAAAAGACATCACTGCTATACTATTAACTTTAACTATTGAGAAGCTTATTAACTTTAACCATTTATTTTTAAAATATAATTCTTGTTGCATTCTTTAGATGAATTAAGTACAGCGCATAGACTACTGGTTCCCAAAGTAGGCAATACCGTCCCTAAGATGCAAAGAAACGATCAAGTGATGATAGTTGCTTAGAGTAAATTTTGGGCACATTTATTGAAAATAAACTAAAGGAGAGAAAAGGAAAAAAATATTAGAAAATTAAAAAAAAAAAAAAATTTACCAACGATTTAAAGACGGTACCTATCTACAATTATGACTGCAAAGACAGATATCTACAAATAATTCTAGATTATGATGCGGTCTGATGGTTAATTGAAATGAAATGGTTAATTGGTTCTAATCCTGGCTTTGGCGTGGATGTTTATAAGTGGTTCGAATCCATATTAAACTGTAAGCCTCTGTCTAATTAGCCTACAGAGTGTAAAAGAATGACCGCAGAGCGACGAACCAAATCTAGATTATGAACTTCAATACAAAATGTTTTAATTGCATTTTATTCTTTGTACTATAGTGGAACCTTTTGTTTAGTAATGTTGTCGCCCATTTGTAAAAAAAAAAATGATTGCAAATAGCATATCGCAGTGATTTAAATATATTGCGGTATATTATTTTTAGTAAATGTACTATTTTTACTGTTAGTCGTAGTTTTTATTTTCACTTTATCTTCTGTTATCATATTTTTCTGTGCTTTATGAGAATGCTACTATGATCTATTTTAATAATTTTTTTAATAATTTTAAACTTCAAGGTGTCGTATTTACAACATCTTTATTTACTGTATTTTAAAACGTAGTTAAATATATTGATACATAAAAGAATGCATCTTTTACTATATATTGCTGTTTGTTTGTTTTAAGAAGGTAGATTTCTAAGGGGACCTGAATAATTTTTTTTTTTTCTGAAAAGGCGGCTGTATGACATATAAGTATGGTGACCATTGGGTAGATACCATGAATTCTTCGAGAAGATCACAAGATTACTAAAGTCCAATTTAATTGAAATCTATTATAAATTGGATAAATTCATTATATTCTAAGGAGTAATTTTATGTTTTCTGCTAGTAGGCAGACGACCTTGGCCCATCATGGGGCAATTGCGCCCTTGAAGAAGAAGAATTTTATGTTTGCAGCGTGTGAGTGAAAATTAGCCTGAATAATTATTTCATTTTTTACTATCATTTTAACTAAAAATACGTCATAGTAGTAATACTGATTTTCTTAATAAGGCTATATTAAAAACAAACCAAAGTCCAAACTAACTGATGCGAAAAGGGCCATCTCATAATATTTATATATTTAAATCATTTATTTGAAATTTGTCAAGCATAAGGTCCACACAATGTTGCCTCTTGGTGCCATAGATTTCGGATTCGAGTCCCGGAGGTGGCATGGAGGGTAGAGAGTGGGTCGAAATCCACTTTAAACCGTAGGTCCTGATCTAATAGAACTGAAGAGCCTTGGGCCTAGTACTAACCACCTTATCTATCTATCTATTAAACACATTTAATCGGAATGTACTCATTTTAAAAGACTGAGATAACTTAGTTTTAATCCTACTAATCTTTTATTAAGTGACATCCAGGGAGTTAATTATTATGAGATTACATTTTTATTTTTTTAAAAACGTTAACGCACAGCAGCAAATTTAAAATATGATATAGGAATTTTATAAAATTTAAGGACTTGTGTCAGGAGCGGGCACTCACTAACCAACCAACCATATGTGTGAGACGTACTGTGCAAGCCGCCATTGATCACAATCACTCTAACTAGAACTGTAATTGGAGTTTTTGATTTTTAGCATCTCCTTTAAACAAAATTTAATATCATAGTTTGCACTCTTTCAGAAAACGGGACATTATGTTGTCCTTAAGCTGTGTTTGGGGACAACAGGATAAGCTTCTTAAAAATGGGTCACATTAATTACATGGAGCAAATATTTCTATTGCAAGTATCTTCCGGCAGTGTAAAAGACAAAAACAACTTTAATATTTGGGAAAAAATGCTTTCTTTAAATTTGCTGTTCTTTAAATATAGTTTAAAATATATCTAATGATAAAAGCATTACGCATAAAGAAAAAAATAACTACTCATTATAATCAAGGGGGAAAAATAGCCCCAAAGAAATAAGAGACATCATTTACAGCAGTAATTATAATTTTCAATATAACAACTTTTTATTTTACTAAATAAAGTTAATTAATTTACTAAATTAATAATAATTAAATTAAAGATTTAGGTTAATAAATTTTTGCTTTACAAATAGACTGCTAATAATTTAATAATTCATTTAATTTTCTAAAACGCTTTTAATAGAGCTAATCAAATAATTTGAAACGAAATTCTACCATTAAAAAAAAATTAAACCATTTATAAAAGGACAATTAAAAAAACTATATTTAATCTTTTGCAAAATTTATTTGAATACAGTTGAAAGACTATCAAATGTATCTCTGAAGATTAGAGTTAAATCCAAGCGAAATAGAATTAGAATTCAAAGCAAGAACGAAATAAATATAGAACTAGAACGAGGGAGGGGGGAAAAGCTTGTTTGCATAGAACACAGTCAGCAGCATCGTTCCTGTCTATTTACATTACCACTCTGACTGCGAGGAAAGATGAATGAATTTGCGAAAGTGATATCGCGAAAGCGAAAGAAAAAAACGTCCACTCTGTCTTTATTTACATTCTCGCCATTTTTAACTGGAAATGGCATTGTCGTATCATATTTTATAATTCCATACAACGATTAAATTAATGTCGCTCACATTAACAGCTGTGCCACGGTTGATTCTATTATGCGCCATTTATTTTTTTTTTTTTTTTTTGTTTTGTTTTTTTGTTCATCGTTTGCTGTTTGTTCTTTGCGAAAATATCGTTTGCCAGTTTGCCTTACTACAGAAAAGATTCGAAAAAGAAGACTTGGAATGTTTTGAAAAAGGCGGGAACATTTTTATTTTTCGAACAGAAGGTACTTAATCTAATGAATCGTTGTTTCAAAATTGTGAAATGTTCTAACATGGTTCCATTGAGGACAGCTTAATTTGTGTCACTTTCTTTCTATTTGATTTTATCACAAACTTGAGACTTCGTATTTCATTAATTTTATTAATTATAATAAGTGTGTGATGTAATAATAATTACACCAGGAAAATATTTCTAATGTAAATATCTCCCGGCAGTATAAAAAGACAAAACCAACAACTTTAATATTTGAAATTTGTTTTTTTAGTTTACTGTTTTTTTAGTTTGAAATATATCTAATCACAAAAGCATTATGCATAAAGGAAAATAACTACACATTGCAATCAAAGAAAAAAATAACTACCAAAGAAATAAGAGATAGCATTTATAACAGCAATTATAATTTTCTATATAAAACCTTTTTTTTTCACTTACAAATAAATTAAATTAAATTAAAGATGTAGGTTAATGAATTTTTGCTTTACAAATACACAGCTAATAATTATTTAATTTTCTAAAATGCTTTGAGTTAATTCAACTTTTAATAGAGTTAATCAAATAATTCGAAATAAAATTCTACCATTAAAAAATAAAAACCGTTTATAAAAGGACAATGAAAAAAATTACATTTAACCATTATCAATATCCATTGGATGAATACAGTTGAAAGACTGTTAAATGTATCGCTGGAATATTCGAGTTAAATCCAAGTGAAACAGAATTAGGAATTCAATGCAAGAGCGAAATAAATACTGAACTAGAACGGGGGAGGGGGAAAAAAGCTTGTTTGTATAGAACACAGTCAGGAGCGTCGTTCCTATCTATTTACATTACCACTCTGACTGCGAGGAAATATGAATGAATTTGCGAAAGTGATATCGCGAAAGCGAAAAAAAAAAACATCCCTCTGTCTTTATTTACATTCTCGCCATTTTTAACTGGAAATGGCATTCTCGTATCATATTTTATAATTCCATACAACGGTTAAATTAATGTCGCTCACATTAACAGCTGTGCTAAGGTTGATTCTATTATCGCCATTTTTTTATTCACCTTTGTTGTCTTTTATCGTTTGCTTTTCTCTGCGAGACATATCGTTTGTCAGTTTGCATTACAGAATAGATTCGAAAAAGAAGACTTCGAATTTTTTTCGAAACTTAATCTAATGAGTTGTTGTTTTAAATTTGAGGAAATGTTTTAACATTGTTGATTGTTTTTTAAAATTGAAGAAATATTTTAACATTGTTGATTGTTGTTTTAAAAGTGAAGAAATGTTTTAACATTGTTGATTGTTGTTTTAAAATTGAAGAAATGTTTTAACATTGTTAATTGTTGTTTTAAAATTGAAGAAATGTTTTAACATTGTTAATTGTTGTTTTAAAATTGAAGAAATATTTTAACATTGTTGATTGTAATGGCGGACAGCTTAATTTGAGCCACTTTCTTTCTATTTAATTTTAAATGGAAACGTGAGACTTCGGTGTTTTATTAATTTTATTTTTAACAAGCAATTACTTTTAGCAACAAGAATTTAAAAATCAATAAAATTTAATAGGTATATATTTAAGTTATTTGAGTCTATTATTTAATTTAAAGGGACCTGATATGATGGCCGACTGACAAGCGCTTTGCAGCTTGGTACCACAGGTTTCGGGTTCGATTCCCGGCTGTGTAATGGATGTTTGTAGTGGTTCGGAATCCACTTTAAACCGTATATCCCCGGTCTAACATGATCGTAGTCCGCGTCCGTAGCTTAACTTCAAACCACACGCACCTCCTGTGTAGTGCTAAGTGAGTAACGTTGGTGCAGCGTTTGCCTTAATTCATCAAAGACAAGTGTTTACTAGCTGCATTAGAAAAATAATAATAACAGTAATTTTCTATATAGAACCTTTTTTTCTTTTGCTTAAAAATAAATCAAATTAAAGACGTAGGTTAATAAATTTTGTTTTATAAATATAGACTGCTAATAATTCATTTAATTTTCTAAAATGCTTCGAATTATTCAACTTTTAATAGAGTTAATCAAATAATTTGAAACGAAATTCTACCATTAAAAATGAAACAAATTAAACCATTTATAAAAGGACAACGAAAAAAAATTACATTTAATCTTTTCAAAATCCATTGAATACAGTTGAAAGACTGTCAAATGTATCTTTCAAAATTCCAGTTAAATTCAAGCAAAATAGAATTAGGAATTCAATGCAGAGCAAAATAAATACTGGAGTGAAAAAGAAGCTTGTTTGTATAGAACACAGTCAGGAGCGTCGTTTCCTATATCTATTTACATTACCACTCTGACTGCGAGGAAAGATGAATGAATTTGCGAAAGTGATATCGCGAAAACGAAAGGAAAAAAAAAAAAAAAACCCAGTCTTTATTTAAAGTCTCGCCATTTTTAACTGAAATGGCATTCTCGTATCATATTTTATAATTCCATACAACAGTTAAATTAATGTCGCTCACATTAACAGTCGTGCTTACGGTTGATTCTATTATCGCCATTTTTTTTTTTTGTTCATATTGTTGTCTTTTATCGTTTGCTGTTCTCTGCTACGAGATATATCGTTTGTCAGTTTGCATTAGATTCGAAAAAGAAGACTTGGAATTTTTTGAAAAAGGCGGGAACACTTTTGTTTTTCGAAGAGAAGGTACTTAATCTAATGAATTGTTGTTTTAAATTTGAGTAAACTTTTTATCATTGTTGATTGTATTGTACGACAGCTTAATTTGAGCCACTTTCGTTCTATTTGATTTTAACCGACTTCGTGCTTGATTAATTTTTTTGGCAACAAGAATGTAAAAATCAATAAAATTTAATAGATATGTATTTAAGTTATTTGAGTCTATTATTTAATGTAAAGTGACCTGATGGCCGAGTGACTAGCGCTCTGGAGGTCTGTTTCGGGTTCCAGTCTCGGCGGAGTCATGGGTGTTTGTAGTGGTTCGAATCCACTTTAAAGCGTAGATACCAGCCAAACATGGTCGTAGTCCGCTTCCATAGCTTATCTTCCCGCTACACGCACCTCCTGTGTTGGAGTGCACAAAGTGAGTAACGTCTGTGCAAGTGAGTAACGTCTGTGTCTTCCCTAACGTCTTGCCTTCCCTTGAGTAACGTCTGTGGAACGCATCAAAGACAACTGTCTTAAGTGTTTGCCAGCTGCATTAAAAAAATAAGAATACTTTTCTATATAAAACCATTTTCTTTTGATTAAAAATTAAATTAAATTAAATATGTAGGTTAATGAATTTTGCTTTACAAATAAAGACTGCTAATAATTCATTTAATTTTCTAAAAACGCTTCGAATTAATCAAATTTAATAGAGTTAATCAAATAATTTGAAACGAAATTCAACCTTTAAAAAAAAAAAACCATTTATGAAAGGACAATAGAAAAAAAAATTACATTTAATCTTTATCAAAATCCATTGAACACAGTTGAAAGACTGTCAAATGCATATCTGCAATATTCGAATTAAATCCAAGTGAAACAGAATTAGGAATTCAATGCAAGAGCGAAATAAATACTGAACTAGAACGGGGGAGGAAAAAAAAAAGCTTGTTTGCATAGAACACAGTCAGCAGCATCGTTCCTATCTATTTACATTACCACTCTGACTGCGAGGAAAGATGAATGAATTTGCGAAAGTGATATCGCGAAAACGAAAGAAAAACATCCACTCTGTCTTTATTTACATTCTCGCCATTTTTAACTGGAAATGGCATTGTCGTATCATATTTTAAAATTCCATACAACAGATTAAATTAATGTCGCTCACATTAACAACTGTGCTTACTGATGATTCTCTTTATCGCCATTTTTTTTTTTTGTTCACCTTTGTTGTCTTTTATCGGTTGCTGTTTGTTCTTTGCGAGACATAGCGTTTGTCAGTTTGCATTACTATAGAGTAGATTCGAAAAAGAAGGTTTCGAATTTTTTGAAAAAGGCGGGAAACACTTTTTGTTTTTCGCAAAGAAGGTACTTAATTTAATGAATTGTTGTTTTAAAATTGAGGAAATGTTTTAACATTGTAATGGAGGGCAGCTTAATTTGAGCTACTTTCTTTCTATTTAATTTTAACGGTATTTACATTTTATTAATTTTAATTTTAATTAAATTTGAATTTAAAAATCAATCAAATTTAATAGTTATATATTTATTAAGTTGTGCTGCGGTTGATTCTATTAGCGCCATTTTTTTCACCTTCGTTGTCTTTTATCGTTTGCTGTTCTCTGCGAGACATATCGTTTGTCAGTTTGCATTACTACAGAGAAGATTCGAAAAAGAAGACTTGGAATTTTTGAAAAAGGCGGAAACACTTTTATTTTTCGAAAAAGAAAAGGTACTTAATCTAATAAATTGTTGTTTTAAAATGGAGGAAATGTTTTAACATTGTTGATTGTATTGTAGGGCAGCTTAATTTGAGCCACTTGCTTTCTATTTTATTTTAAATAGAAACGTGAGACTTCGTGTTTTATTAATTTTATTTTTTTGGCAATAAGAATTTAAAAATCAATAAAATTTGATAGTTATATATTTATCCAATTATTTGAGTCTTATTACTTATTTTAAAATATTTGTATTGCAAACAATAGACTGAAACAATGTGGATTAAAAAAATATCTTTTAATACCTCTTTAAAAAAAAATTTCTTTAATACTCTTTAATAAAAATTCTGTAACGTCTGCTGTAGATAAATGAAATTGGCCGTCAGACTGCTAAACCAAAGAAGAACAAGCTAAAAATCTATTACTGCATGAATGAGAATTTCGACAGCAATGAGGATTTTTATGTGTTCCATGGTTAATAAAATAATTTTATAATTTTTTAATTAACCAAATAATTGTTCAAAATTTTAAAGAATTTCCATCCGAAAAATAAAGGTGTGTCTTATGGGGAAATACATGATTGGTGATTAAAAATGCACAAATAAAAGCATCAAAAATTATGCTGTGAGATACATTAATAAAACATATACGCAGACAAATATTATTGATTAAAAGTATTATGTCCATCCAAATCTATTATTACCTGAAGGAGAATTTTGACAGCAATGAAAAGTTTTATGTATTCTAGATTAATGGAAGAGTTCTATAATTTTATGTAACCAAATGATTGTTCAACATTTTCCAAGAATTTTATATAAGAAAAATTTATGTGCATCTTGTGGGTAAATACGGTAATGAACATGCTTGGTGTTTTAAAATACACAAATAAAGGCACAAAAGTTAGGCTATGAGATACATTTTAAATAAAACAGACAAATACTAGTGATAAAAAGTAATATATCCATCCATATAAATAAATAATGTATTAAAATCTATTTGAAATCTGGAAATAAAATCAATCATATTGGCATTTATCCCTAAATTCATCCCTCCATATGCAAATAATTAACATTTCATTACACATGGCTATTACAACCGGCCAACCTTCCAACACATTATTCCCCGCCATATTCAACTAACCATCCCACATTATGCAAGAACAACCCAAACCATGCCCCATCAAGCCACTCGCGTCATCCCACGAACCCTGGAAAAGGATTAACCATCTCCAGAATCCAGATATCCCCCTACTTTGAAGATGTCCATTAAATTGCATCTCCAAAACAGGATTACTCCAGTCTACTGATCCTCACCTAGCAGTCTCCCCCTAGCAGTCGCGGCGACTTTAAGCCCACCAATTTTACTCTAGGAGCAGTTATGCCATGCATATAACATAATAGGAAGGAAGCACTGCTGTTCATTTCAAAGTTTTAAGCACAAAAGCATGAATATTTAAACAATCAGTAAGCATCCCCGCGTCGGATTAGTTACTTAACAGTCACCTCATTGCATCAAGGTGAAGGGAGTGGAGGGTATTAAATAGTAAATTTATCGCATTAATTATTCAGGCAAGTCGTAGGTTTTAATGAAGTTTGCACTCTTCTGACCTCCATCCTCCCCCCTCGTTTGGGACCACCCCGGTTGATATGAGAGGAGGTATTAATGAAATCAGATGGGGTGCTGATGACGAAATTTCGTTTCTGGTGTGAAATCCTTTTCTGGGCAGAGGAATCCTTCAAAGAATATTTATGATGTTGGTTCTTCCAACATGGAAAAGGAATGTTAACGTTCGCCATTTTATATAAATGTTTTTTTTTTTTGGGGGAGGGGAGGGGGTCAGTGGGCCTCGTATTTCATTCATATAGTATGTCATGGTGGACAACAGTACTAACCTGTAGGACTTTTTAAAGGTAGCTGCCCCTTATTTTCATGTGGTTTGGGAAACTCCTACCAGACAACTCGACTGTCGATATGAAATACTTTACACATGTTTTCAAAATCAAATTGAGACTAATTAGACCGGTACGTACACGATATCAAGGTATCTGACCAACTAAAAAAGATCCATGTCCCCGCCATGATTAGAACCTGAAACTTATGGCACCAAATTCCATGAAGTGATGGCCAATTAGATATCAGTCTGCTATACCCAAAGAAGAACAAGATTAAAATCTATTATTACATGAATAAGAATTTTGACGGCAATGAAAAGTTTTATGTATTCTCTGATTAATGGAAGAGTTCTATAACTTTATGTAACCAAATAATTGTTCAAAACTTTTTGATAATTTTGGAACGGAATAGTTAATATCGTTTTATGGCTAAATACAGTAATGAACAAATGAACGTGCTTTGTGTTTAAAAATACACAAATAAAAGCACCAAAAATTATGCTATGAGATATATTTTAAATAAAACATATACACGGACAAATGCCAATGCTAAAAAGTATTATATCTATTCATATAAATAAGTAACGTATTGAAATCTTTTGAAATCTCAAAATAAAATCAATCATATTGACATTTATCCCTATATGAACCAAACTTCATTCATCCATATGCAAATAATTAACATTTCATTACCCACTGCGATTACAAGGCTTCCCGACCAACCTTCCAACACATTATTCCCCGCCATATTAAACTTAACCATCCCACATTATGCAAGCAGAACCCAAACCATGCCCGTCAAGGCACTCGCGTCCTCCCTCGAACACTGGAAAAGGATTAACCATCTCCAGAATCCAGATATCCCCCTACTTTGAAGATGTCCATTAAATTGCATCTCCAAAACAGGATTACTCTAGTACTGATCCTCCTCACCTAGGAGTCTCCAGCAGTCACGACGACTTTAAGCCCACCGATTTTACTCAGGAGCAGTTATGCCATGCATATAACATAACAGGAAGGAAGCACTGCTGTTCATTTCAAAGTTTCCAGCTTCAAAAGCATGAATATTTAAACAATCAGTAAGCATCCCCGCGTCGGATTAGTTACTTAACAGTCACCTCATTGCATCAAGGTGAAGGGAGTGGAGGGTAGTAAATAGTAAATTTATCGCATTAATTATTCAGGCGAGTCGTAGGTTTTAATGAAGTTTGCACTCGTCTGACCTCCCTCTCTCCCCTCACTCGTTTGCGTCCACCCGATTGACGCGGCAGGAGGTATTAATGAAATCAGATGGGGTGCTGATGACGAAATTTCGTTGCTGGTGTGTCGTTCTGTGGCTCTTTTCTGGGCAGAAGAATCCTTCAAGAATATTTATGATGGTGGTTGTTTCAACTTTGGAAAAGAAATATTATCGTTCTCTTTTTTATATAAATGTTTTTTTTTTTCGGAGGTGAGGATCAGTGGGCCTCGTATTTCATTCATATATGTCGTGATGGTCAACAGTACTAACCTGTAGGATTTTTAAAGGAAGCTGCCCCTTATTTTCGTGTGGCTTGGGAAACTCCCACCAGACAACTTGACTGTCGATATGAAATACTTTACACATGTTTTGACAATGAAATTTAGACTAATTAGACCGGGACCTACAATATAACATAGACTCTGACCTCTAAAAACATCCATGTCCCCGCCATGATTCGAACCTGAAACTTATGGCACCAAATGCCTTCCTCTCTCTCCCTCCCCCTTTGTTTGGGTCCAGCCCGATTGACGCGGGAGGAGGTATTAATGAAATCAGATGGGGTGCTGATGACAAAATTTCGTTTCTGGTGTGTCGTTCCGTGGCTCTTTTCTGGGCAGAAGAATCCTTCAAGAATGATGTTGGGTGTTTCAACATGGTAAAGAGATATTATTGTTCTCTCTTTTGTAATGTTTTTTGTAGGGACGGAGGGAAATCAGTGGGCCTCGTATTTCACTTATATATGACACGGTAGGCGAGGAAAGACGACAGTGCTAACCTGTAGAACTTTTTAAAGATAGCGGCCCCCTTTTTTGCGTGTGGTTTGGGAAACTCCCCGAGACCACTTGATTATCGAATTGAAATATTTTACACATGTTTTTACAATCAAATTTAGACTCATAGTTTTTGAAAGCAATGACTGCAACGGACGCATGTAACAAATTTGAACTTTAGCTCTTCTGATAGATGCACAAGTTATCACTAGGCCAAAAGTCGGGCATAATAATGCACTGGTTGTTAAATTATTTCTAATCATTGTATATGAATCTGGCACTGATCTTGATAAATCTTCATAAGAGAATTAAAAAAATGTTTTCCCTTCTTATTAAATGTAAGTATTAACGAACCTTTTTTGTTAAGAACAATTATAGACTGACTTGTAGCTCAATGATAAAGTGTGTGCTAATATGCAGCCTAACAATTAATTAAATTGATGTCGATAAATAATAAATAGTAGTTGACGATAACAAATACAAAATACAAGTACAAAATGCATCCATGGAAAAGATTGCATTGCAAAATTGCAACTTTAATTGCATTATTATTTTTAACATATAAAGGACTAGTTCATGAAAATATTATAACCCTTTATTAACAAGTGTGATGAAATAGTAATATTTTTGGCAATAGTACAAATTTCTATGGTTTTTAAATATTATTTCATCATTATTGATTGTAAGAAATCCTTTACAACATATTGATTACTCAATTATAATTAAATTTTGTTGTATAAAAAATTCAAATTAATAATAAAAGGGACATAGTCAATCCATAAAGATTTCATGGTCTATTTCTTAATGAAATTCGTATTGATTTTGTGTTATTATATGGAAAAATAACATTAATTTTTTTTTTTTTTTTTCTTGTACAATAAAAAAATCTCTGTTTTTGTTTTATAATTTATCTCCCTAAATTTTTTTTTTTTCTTTTTTTATTTCCAATGGCAGATTATGAACAGTTATAGAAAAAAAAAGAACAACAAAAAAAAAAAACCCGGATAATACAACTGAAAAAGGGGTCATTAATCTAAAAGAGTTCATTAATCTAACAATAATGCCAAGTTGTAGATCTTTTAGCCACTAAAAAGTGTTACCAGGTGCACCACGGGGAGGTAGATCTCCTGCGCACCCACCTCCCTAAAATTAAGTTATGGATTGTCAAAACATGTACTTCAAAAATAAATTACAATGTAATAATAAATTATTCCATGCATGTTTGTAGAATAATTGGATATGATATAAAAAATTTATGGTAGATTCAAAAATCATTACATTTACATGTTAACTGCTTTTTCCTGAAGGGTTTCCTGCAAAATTATAGATTATCGCATTACAAACTCCATTCAGTTTTATGTCAAGCAACTACAGTCGATATTTGAATTACGATGCAACTGTAGCTGTTTTCCAAAACATCGTCACGCTGAAATTATTTCACCAAAATTTATGCCACTGCAATAACTCCCCATCACGCAAAGTTTTCTTTAAAAAAATTTTCAACATCGAAGCAAGCGAATAATCATCACTTTGTCATTCACCAAGCGAGAACATACATCATCAGAGTATTACGAAGGCTATGCCGATCAATACGGCCAAACACGAACTCAAATCCAATACCACATGGTGAGGTAGATCTAATTAAATGATGTCAAACCAACAAATAAGAAAAAAAATATTGATCACCATGCCGATTATGGACAAAGTTATAAGAATATATTAAATTATATAATATATTATAAGTGAAACAGTGATACATTTTAGTATTTGATTCGATTTTCGAATAACTAAGCACAAAAAAATTGAGTCATTATTTATCGAGTTTTTGTTATTTTCATATATAAAAAATATTTATTTTTAAACATGTGTTGTTCAAAACAGGCTTGCTCACATTCTAATGTGATGTAGTAACACCTCACAACTATAGCATTGAAAATTTTTTCTGGTAATAAATATCGTAGAAATGAAAAATAACTACGTAACATAGACGTTTTGCATCTGTGCTAGAACGTTGTTGACAAAGGATATGATATAACCTGCAATAAATTAGAAAACATCTAATAAAGTATTTCCCCAACTCTTGATTGTTTACGTTTTTACTAAATTAAGGCCATGTGATATTCTCCTGGAATCTCTTCCATTCAAATTCTGAATTATATTTTTAATAAGGCCCACATTGACGTAATTATACCATCTGAGGCCCGTGGCAAATTTTTGAATGGAGGCTCCTCAATATAAAGTATCATAATTGTTTTTTTTTCTGTTTAATATAGTACTACTTAAAGATGCTTTTAAGTTTACAGTGCCCATTTTCGATCATAAACCGTTCACTTGATCATTTAGTATTTTAAAAAACACTTATCAGTAATGTATAACGAAGATGTAATTTTTACCCAAGTCAATTCAATCACTTCACCTTGAATTTGATGTGTATTGCTAGTACAGGATGGTTTTGGACCAGTGTGGTCAGGGACTGCAATATTATCACTTTCGATTCGTCTAATTTCTTCATTTTTGGCGAGCTGTTCGTTTGTTTCTTCCTGTCTTAAAGAACTGACTTATTTTTTTTTCCTTAAAACTCCAACTTTCTTTTTCGTTTTTTCACTCCCACTAAGATATTTTCTATTACTAGATATATTATTACCTAATTTTTACAATCAACTAATTAACTTTGCTACTGATTGCGGATTCGATGAAACAAAAAGTAAAATAATAGTGACGCATGGAGAATACCGTGAAGCAAGGGGACTTCCCGATTTCTTTGTCTCTGACTTGCCAGCGAGAATTCCCACTTATTATTTTGTAAGTACCTATTCATAAACCAGATAACGGGAAAGTCCTTAAATCAAGATTAAATATAATTTCTAATATTATTATTTGTATTGCGATATATTTTTTTCATACACATGAATATGTATGAATCAAAAAATTGACATACATTTTTAATTTATCATTTCTCCAGATGTAAATCTGCAATTTATTAAACTACAAAATTAATGGATTTTTGGACTTTTCTATTTGTACTAAAAATGGCCCGGTCTAATTTTCGTAAGTCTGATAGGCCTACCCCGCATTGTTAGCATCACTGAATGCCATATGATGGCGCCATGGGGCTGTTGAAGGAAAAAGAAAAAGCGTCTTTCCCCAGATGTATTTATATTTTGATCTTTAAACGATTCCTGAACTTTGGCTTCATAAATAGAAATACAAACAGTCGCTCGAAAGTGCATTTGATTTCGAGATGAAGTTTCGAAACTCAGCAAGTGTAGTCAAACCGAAATTTTCTGTTTCTAAGTCTAGATCCAAATAAATATTGGGTTTAAAGATGGAGAAGAATGCAAACGAGATTCCACTCCAGGAAGTTCGTTCTAATTGCTGTGAGAAAACGTGGGTGAAACCCCATTCCCTGTCGCGATGAATCCTTATTCACATTGTAACTGCTACTTATCTGTCACATTAGTAATAAATGACGTCTGGCATATTGCAAGGAAACAAAAACAACGCGTCAACGAAACAACGATTTGAAAAGAAAAGAACGCTTGAAACGCTCAGATTTTTCGTGAAAAGATTATTGTTTATCTGACTGCAAAATAGCATTTAGTTTAAAGAAATAGCCAAACTTTTTTTTTTTTTTTAATTCTGGCAAAGAATGTGTTTAAATTATTTAACAAAATATAAATACATTTACAATGTACAATTTCAAACATTCTTTTTCTTATTCTTCATTGACCCAACCGCCCCATGGTGGCCCAAGGTCGTCTGCCTACTGGCAGATTTCGAGACAGTGATGTTTTCTTTTTACGGGGTAGGCCTATCAGACTTACGCTATACAGTCATATTAGACCGGGACCTATGGATTAAAGTGGATTAGAAACCACTACAAACATCCATTTCATCACCGGAACTCGAAACCGAAACTGAAGCCTATGGCACCGAGTGCCATAGAGCTAGTCACTCGGCCATGAGAGGCCCCATCGCAAACATTTTTTTTTTTAAATAACAAAAAAAAAATGCTCACTTAAAGCTGACACAAATAAATTAGAAAACAACACTTGATTTATAACAAACCAATTCAGATGAATTCTCATAATACTGCAGTTTTCCTAATTATACCAATGTTCAAATTAATAAATCTAATTCAACATCATAAAAAATTATCTTTTTTTTTTTTTTTTTTTTTAATGAATCAAATGAACCATCATCACCCCTGTCATGGCACCAAGACAGGACCAGCAACCAAAGCTGTTCGAATCAATACCCACCCAACATGAATCCAAATCCAATATCGCATGGCAACGTTGAGGCTAATGAAATAATACGGAAACAACAGCGAGAAAGAAAAACAAAACAAAAAAAACAGCAACATAAATAATAAACTCACTCCTGTTCTCGTGACGTCCATTCCATATTACCAACCGAGATGATAAATTAAGGCGATATAATCAATAGGCCCCGGCCCGAGTCTGTCTAATTATATAACAAGAAGCGACCGAAAACAGATTGGAGGGGGTTTTCGACGAGATCTCGCAGAAAGGCAGATACACGATGCGCAAGGACTAATTAGTTGGTATCGGATAAGTTTCGTTGGACGAGGATCTTCTGGAGAGATAAGATTCAGCAGACGGGTGAGCCACCAAGTGAAAGGAGAGAAAGAAAGTGATGACTTCTCGGAAAACTCTACTTATTAATTAATGTAATGAATTATTTACTTTATTTATTAAATAAAGTACGAGAAGGGTTAGTTTGATTCAGAAGAAATAAAGTATTTACTTACTTTTTCCGATACTACTTAACCTTCATATTAAATCATAAGCAAAGCTTAGCTACTACTTTAATATAATTATTAAAACTAGATTTATCTACATTAAACTTGTTAACCAGGGCTTGATAGATGAGTGAACTAGCACTCGGGTTCGAATCCAGGTGGTGCCATGAATATTTGTTTTGATTCGAAATACGCTTTGAGGAGTATAGTAGGTCCTGATCTAATATGATTGGTGGCCTGATGGCAGAGTGGCTAGCGCTCTGGCGCTCAGTACCGCAGATTTCGTGTTCGAGTCCGGTGGTGTCATGGATGTGTGTAGTGGTTCTGAATCCACTTTAAGCCACATGTCTCAGTCTCAGATGACAGTAGAGCTTCACAGAGCCCAAAAAGACTTCTCATCCACGTCATTCTCAAACTCTATAGAGGCAACTCAACTCTGCCACAGTGATATGGTATAGTGTAGTAGTAGTAGGGGTCTAATATGACTTACAGTTTAAAGTGGACGAAACATTACAAATATCCATGGAACAGTCGGTAATCGAACCCGAAACCGTAGCACGGAGCGCCAGAGATCTAGTCAAAAGGCCACCAGGCCCCATTGCAAACATTGTTCATTTTTTTTTTTTTTTTTTTAAAAAGATACCTTTTAGAAAAAATGCTCACTTAAGGCTCACACAAATAAATTAGAAAACAACAGTAAGTTTATGACAAAACAATTAAGTTGAATTTTCAAAATATTGAATTTTTCCTAATTACAGCAATGTTCAAATTACTAAATCAAATTTAACAACAACAACAACTCACCATCATGAAAAATAATCTTTTTTTTTTAAATGAATCAAATGAACTATCATCACCTCGTCATGGCACCAAGACAGGGCCAGTAACCAAGGCTGTTCGAATCAATATCCACCCAACATGAATCCAAATCCAATACCGCATGGCAACGGTTGGGGCTAATGAAATAATACGGATACAACAGCTAGAAAGAAAAATAACACAAAAAAAACCAACAACATAAATAATAAACTCCCTCCTGTTCTCGTGACGTCCATGCCATATCACCAACCGAGATGATGAATTAAGGCGATATAATCAATAGCCCGGGCCCGAGTCTGTCTAATTATATAACAAGAAGCGACCGAAAACAGATTGGACGGGGTTTTTCGACGAGACCTCGCAGAAAGGAAGACACACGATGAGCAAGGACTAATTAGTTGGTATCGGATAAGTTTCGTTGGACGAGGATCTTCTGGAGAGATAAGATTCAGCAGACGGGTGAGCCACCAAGTGAAAGGAGAAAAAGAAATTGATGACTTCTCAGGAAACTCTGTTTAATTATTAAAGTAATAAATTATTTACTATATTAAATAAACTAAGATAAGGTTAGTTTGATACAGGAGATATAAAGTACTTACTAGAGCTACAAATTTATTTCACCGATACTTGTTAGACTTCATCATATTAGATTATAAGCTAAGTTATTATTTTAATATGATTATTAAAACTAGCTTTATTTACGTTAAACCAGGGCCTTATGGCCGAGTAAACTAGCGATATGGTTCAAGTCCCGGCGGTGCCCTGGATATTTGTGGTGCTTCGAATACACTTTAAAGAGTATAGTTGGTCCTGGTATAATATGACAGGCGACCTGAGGGCTGAGTGGATAGCGCTCGGTACCGCAGATTTCGGGCTCTAGCCCGGCGGTGCCATGGATGTATGTAGTGGTTCGGAATCCACTTTAAGCCGCATGTCTCAGTCTTATATGACAGTAGAGCGTCACAAAGGCCAATAAAACTTCTCATCCACATCATTCTCAAACTCTATAAAGGCAACTCAGCTCTAATACAGTGATATGGTATAGTGTACTATTAGTAGTAGTAGTAGTAGTAGTAGGGGTCTAATATGACTTACAGTTTAAAGTGGATGAAATATTACCAACATCCATGGCACCTCCGGTAATCGAAACCATGGCACCGAAGCGCCCCAGAGCTAATCAATAGGCCACCAGGCATCATAGAAAACATTGTTTCCTTTTAAGTAACAAAAAAAAAATGTTCATAAGGCTGATACAAATAAATTAGAAAACAACAATTGGTTTTATAACAAAACAATTAAGTTGAATTTTGATAACATTGCAATTTTCTTAATTACAGCAATGTTCAAAATACTAAATCAAATTTAACAACAACAACTCATCATCATGAAAAATTCTTTTTTTTTTTTTTAATGAATCAAATGAACCATCATCACCTTGTCATGGCACCAAGACATGGCCAACAACCAAGGCTGTTCGAATCAATACCCACCACACATGAATCCAAATCCAATACCGCATGGCAACGGTTGGGGCTAATGAAATAATACGGAAACAATAGCGAGAAAGAAAAACAAAACAAAAAAAAAACCACAACATAATAAATAATAAACTCCCTCCTGTTCTCGTGACGTCCATGCCATATTACCGACCGAGATGATAAATTAAGGCGATATAATCAATAGCCCCGGCCCGAGTCTGTCTAATTATATAACAAGAAGCGACCGAAAACAGATTGGACGGTGGCTTTTTCGACGAGACCTCGCAGAGAGGAAGATACACGATGCGCGAGGACTAATTAGTTGGCATCGGATAAGTTTCGTTGGACAAGGACTTTCTGGAGAGAGATAAGATTCAGCAGATGGACAAGTCACCAAGTGAAAGGGGAAAAAGAAAGTGATGACTTCTCAGGAAAACTCTATTTATTAATTAATGTAATAAATTATTTACTTTATTAAATAAAGTACGATAAGGGTTAGCTTGATGCAGAAGAAATAAAGTACTTACTTACTTTTTCCGATACTACTTAGACTTTATTTAAGTCATAAGCTAAGATTAGCTATTATTTTATATAATTATTATAACTAGCTTTATTTACGTCAAGGAACTTCTTATATCAAAGGACTTCTTACAAAATAAATTGATCAAAACAATATAGAAAAAAAGCAAAAAATATATGATTAGTACAATAATTTATAAGTACAATTGAAAACTTTTAAAAGGACCATTCAAATGTCATTGACTGAATATTACAGAATATTTATGCTAAGTTGTCCGACTAATGATGCAGATACAGAAACGAAATATAAGAAGCAGAAACAATGCCTGATACAATAGAATTAAATAACGCAGTTTTACATCCAAGTTGCTAACAGCAACAACCATACACTGTTAACTATTCTCTTCCTGAAATATCTTGCAGTAATAATTTTATTATTTTCACAGCAGCAATGCAGATTAGTAAATAGCATCCCCAGACAATTAAAAAAAAAGGGGACTACATACTACAAGCATACAAAAGGAAAGCACCACATCAAAATGACATGCATCCTTTAGCATAAACATTGCGCTTTCTAATTTATACACGGTGGATGGATGTCATTGGGAGCCTAATTTATACACGGTGGACTTATAACCTTACAATATCACTGTGCCTAGAGCTGAGTGCCCTATACTATTTGGGAATGATGTTGGATGAGAAGTCTGATAGGACTCTGTGACGCTGTACATTAATAGGATACCAAGACCTGCGGCTTAAACTGGATACCGAAACCACTACAAACATTCCCTGGCATCGTCGGGACTTGATCCCGAAACCTGTGGCACCGAACGCCAGATAATCGGTCATTCAGCCCCACTAGGTGGCTTTTGGGGAAAAGGTGTAACGCGTTTTTAATATATATCAATGTTTCTATCAATTTATATCATGGTTTTTTTACAAAATAAATCGACCAAAATAATGCCAGAAAAAAAACAATTGAACCAATATACGATTAATTTGTTTGAATGCAATTGAGACTTTTAAAAGTACCATTCAAATGTTTGGATTATCTAGAATCTAAACTTAAAATTAAATTTTAATGCAGTTGCTAACAGCAACAACCATACACTGTTAACTATTCTCTTCCTAAAATCTCTTGCAGTAACATTTTTATTACTTTTACACAAGCAGCAAATGCAGATTAGTAAATAGCATCACCAGACAATTAAAAAAAAAAAAGGGACTACATACTACAAGCATACAAAAAGGAAAGCACCACATCAAAGACACATCCTTTAGCATAAACATTGCGCTCTCCTAATTTATACACGGTGGATGTCATTAGGTAGGGCCTGTAGAGGGAGGGGGGTTGTAATGCGTTTTTGAATATTTCATCCTTCAAGGAGTCGTTAGGCCCCCTGTAACGAGCAGATGTACTTCTGATGCTCCTATTCCGAAGTTGGGAAAATTAAGACGAATGAAACTGCTCTTCTGTCTGAAGGCAGAAAATGGCCACGTTCTCCCTGGATGTTGTTACACCATCCAGTGGACATTATACTAATCGGGGTAATAATTCGAAGGCGGAACGCATTTCAATGTTTTGGTTGTCGGTTGACTTCACGGATGGCTGCGATTACGATGATGAGGGGTGTAGTAAGTGTCCGCGGAACGACTTTTGTGCTGATGGAAGATATTTGTCAATGAGATAGGTCATCTCGTGTCCGTCACCAGAGGGGGAGAAACGATATGAGCTTTTTAATTAAACAGTAATTAACTTCTTAACGAAAGGACTGCCATGTGTGGTTAACTGTACTTTAAATGAAGGTAAATGTAACTACATAATGAGTATTTAGTATGAATGTGTTTTTTCAATTCCTTCTATTAGCTCACACTCTCCCTATATATATCTTGTTCAAATTTTCAATCGTTCATAAAATACTTTTTACTCGTCCTCTCAAGTTCAAATACATTTTTTTTTGAACTTGTAGTGGATGACACTTGATATTAATACATTTTTTTCAAATATTAATTCAGTAATTAAATTGAATTAATTAATTTTTTTTTAAATTTAAGTTGCATATATCTAAATAGATGGCGCCAGATAAACTTAAAAAATGCATGAAAATTATTTATAAAGGACTTTCAGAAACATAGTTAAAAAAAGTAGGAATTGACTTTAAAATTTTTTTTATATTACTTGTTTTACTGTTTGTGTTATGTTTGGTTTTGAAAACTAATAAGTTGTGTTAAGTTTGGTTTGATAACAATAGGTTTGTGTTAAATTTGAGGGGAGTTAGTTTAAGTTTGGATGAGGGGAGTTGATGGAAGATATTTGTCAATGAGATAGCTAATGTCGTGTCCGTCACCAAGGGGATATTATGAACATTTTAATTAAACAGTAATTAACTTCTTGACGAAAAGACTGCTCTGTGGGGTAATTGTACTTTAAATGAAAGAAAGTGGAACAAAATAATGAGTATTTAGTATGTGTCATGAATATGTTTTTTATTATTTGTGTTATGTTTGGTTTTGAAACTAATATGTTGCGTTATGTTTGGCTTTGATAGCAATAAGTTGTGTGGGAATTTAAGTTTGGATGAGGAGAGTTGATGGAAGATATTTGTCAATGAGAGTCCAGAGGAATTATGAACGTTTTAATAAAACAGTAATTAACTTCTTGACGAAAATATTACCATGTATGGTTAATTGTGCTTTAAATGGAGGAAAATGGAACTATAATAAGTATTTAGTATGTGTCATGAATATGTTTTTTTGCTGTTTATGTTATATTTAGTGTTGAAACTAATAAGCTGTATTGTTATGTTTGATTTTGAACGCAATAGGTTGTGTTTTTTTTGGTTTTTTTGAGATTAATGAGTTGTGTTATGCTTGGTTTTGAAATTAATAAGTTGTGTTAAGTTTGGCTTTGAAAGCAATAGATGGCGTTAAATTTAGTTTTTAAAGCGAAAATTTTCATTTTCACTTCGTATTATTGAAACAAAAAAAATAGTTTGATAGCTATGATTTTTGTATGGATATTTGAAATTGTTCGCTTATCGATTTAATTTTTTTTCATATCCACAAAACCTGGTCTATCTATTTAAATCCACAAAAAGAAATCATCATCATTTAGTTGGTTGGTTGTTGTTTGGATTCCTGGAACTTCCTAGCCCTAAGGGGTCTCATCTCCGGCAGAACAAGGTATAAAAAGTTGACGATTATAATAATTTATGGCACTTAAAAACTTTATAAATGTTCATTAGTTTGGTTAGTCGCTCTACGGGCAATTTTTGCACACTTCAGGTTAATTAGACCTTGACATAAGTTTAACATGAACTTCGGACCACTCACAAACTTTCATGTCACCGCCAGGATTCGAATCTAAATCCTGCTGTACCAATAGACATAGCGCAAGCCAATTAGCCATCAGGCCGCTGAAATGATAGTTCTTTTTGTAAATTATAATATTATAGATCTAGAAAATAATTATTTTATGATAATATCTAAATGGCCGAGTGGCTAATCTGGCGCTCGATACCACAGGTTTTATTTGTATTTAAGCACACTTCGAGTCTCGGCGGTGCCATGGATGTTGTAATGGTTCGTAATCCACTTTAAACCGTAGGTCCCGGTCGAATATGATCGTAGAGCGTTGCGGGGGGCATTGTTACTCCGCATCCCTGTTTTATCTTCAAGTTACACGCCCCCTGTGTAATTAAACAAAGTGAGTAACGTTTGAGCAGAGCTTGCCTTAAAAAATCCAAGACCAAGTGTCAAATGTTTGCCATCTGCATCAAAGGAAAAAAATGATAATGTTCTAAATTAAATGCATAAATGTTTGCATTCACATGCATCCTGTGAAATGCAGAATTTTAAAATTGTATTTAAGCACATTTTCTGTCATTTTATTCTTAAAAATCTCTGATCATTTGTGAAAAAAAAAGTGGTGACTTCAAATTTTGTTAATTAAAAAAGCGTGATTTTTGGAAGTTTTTTTAAAAAGAATCTATTTTAATATTGTAAAAAAAATAACTTTATAATCATATTTCTTTCTGATGTTTTTTATTTTGTAAAACAATAACTAAAAATATATTTTATTATTATAAAAACTCGTTAATTAAACAATCATACATAAGCTTATAAGAAAGCTTATTTAAAAATAAAGATGAATTCCTCAAACTTTAAAATTTAAATTTGAGGAATTCCTCTTTATTTTGAAATGACATATGTTACAATTCAATATTTGCTTGTTAAATAATATGAGGAATTTTTAGGCTTATGTAGAAATATTTTAACATATCTTTATAATAAGTCAAAAAATAAATTTAAATGCAAGTTCAAAATGAAAAGGAAAACCTTTTAAAAGACTAGAAGGATTTCCAAGCTGCATTATTATCTTGGAAGAATATCTAACAATATTTTTGTTTTGTTTTGTTTTGAAGAACTGTAAGGATAATCTATCCATTTCAGGGTACTTAAGTGTTCTAAACACTTACGCCTTATCCTACGAGATAAGAAAAGGCAGATAGTTTTCCCAGTTGTTCCCGTTTTAGCATTTAAATCATGATAAAATACCACTCCACATCTTCGTCTCGTTTATTTACGCTGAAGAACGTTGTTCATCTTTTTAAAGTTTTTGACGTAAAATAATAAATATGGCAAGGAAGATCTTGAACTTATTTCAAGAGAATAATAACGACGCAAGTATTTGATCTATATGATGTTAAAATACGAAGTTGAGTACATGATAATAAAGTACAAAAAAGGAAAAGATACAAAATTGCAAAATGCGACTACAATAAAAAGTTTTCAAGAGTAGTTATTAAATAATGTTTTCAAACATTTATTATTATGTTTTATATACTAAGTTATTTTTCTGAAGATAAGTAGTTATAATAGATTTAATGTTTAATAGTCGAACAAAGTATATTTAATTTTATACAGTTTATTTTTCGTCTTCTTTATTGGTGCAACAGACAATTCCTACAGGTGGATAGTTTATTATCAAATTAGAAAAATTTTGAATTTTGTGCCCTTAATAAAAAATTAAAATTCCATGCAATTCTTAAACTGAAACTTTTCTATTAATTAATATTACTAATACATAATTATTTTATTATAAAGCACAATTACGTGATATTTCTGCAGGAGATTTTAAATTATGATAAAGCACATCCTACGTGATAGCATATGATAAAGCGCATCCTACGTTATATTTCTGCAGGAGTTTTAAATTACTTTTCAAAAGCTTTTTTAGCAAAACAATATAAAATTTTAATTGTTAAAAAGAAATTATAAGCTGGAAAAAAAAATTATTCAATGGTCATTCATTTTATGGTGCCAAATTAAGGTGAATTCTGTCTACAATGAATACTGTTCAAATCTTTCAATAATTTATCATACATTTAGAAATAAATTCTCAAGATACAATAAATTATCTCACATAATATTACAAAAATATTTTTTTACGAATCTTTCAGTTACGAACGTCTTTCAGTCTTATCCCCCCCCCTCCACGCAAAAAAAAAAAAAAAAAAAAAAAAAACCGACGCTAGAAACCACAAACACTAGAACATTTTTTTTTTTTTTTTTGTTTTGCTAAATTCTGATAAATTTCAATATTATTTATTTATTATTTGATACATTATATTCAAACTTTTGGGTCTTTTTTTTTTTTTAGTTTTATATTTGTAAAATACTTAAATATTTTTCAAACAACTATTTTTCATTTGATTACCATTAACAATATTGAAGAAACTGAGAGAATGTGGCTTAAAATTTTGTTAATTGTGAGAGAAATCTATCAATCTGAAATGATGACTCGTGTTCGAAAGGTATTGTTAATACAGCTTTTTAATTGGTATTCGTTGGATGGTGATAGGTACTTAATCTTTTATGTTGAAATAATATGATGCTGCTTTGATTTTTCAAAAAAGGAAGATTTATATTTAAAAAAATTTAGATCATTTTATAAAAATGACTTCACTAAATATCCATATAATATTAAGCAAAATCTTTAACACAGGTTTTATAGAAATTCATCAGAAAAAATTCGTTTACCTTTTTTACTGATTGTTATTACAGAAAAAAACTCAATATTTTAAAAATTAATATTGCAGTGTGCAGATTGAGCCACCAGATTGTAACTGGGTGTGGTTGTATTGAGATACTTGAAGCACAGGTTGGAGAATTCACAGCTTTATTGACACTGGCATGCAATTAAAGACAAACACTATTTAACGAAGACGAATAATTATACTAAGACGAATAATTCAATGGAATGATTCGATTTTTAAACCGAAAACCACTCTGCTATACAGGATGTACGAAATATACTTCCTCTCTGGGTGAGAGTCTGTAGGACAACTGATTATTTCTTCTGAACGACAGAATGGGCGCTCTTACCAGTGTGTCGGAGGAAGCATGGTTATAATATTTAATATTTTATCAATATTTTATGTTGAAAAAAAGAAGAAAAAAAAATTTTTTTGAGTACATATTTGGCAGCAAAACTTTTTTATTGTTGACGTTCGTAGGGAAAATTGATTATTTCCAGTTAAATGTTTTCGTAAAGAATTTACATCTGGAACTTCTAGGGTTTATGTAGAGGTTAAAAAATATTTTTAACTAATTTAATTTATGCACATGATCATATATGAAAATATCAAATAGCATATAACACATGTTTTATGCTCGTCAAAAAATTAGCAGTCACACCATGGTAAAATATAAAAAAATGTATTAAAAATATATAAAAAATATTCAATCATGCTATTTCTTTTTTGATATCTATTATGAATATTTTTACAGTGTTACTTACACAGAGCTGAAAGAAATATGAAGACAAACAAGACCGATATCATCATGAATACAGCAATTAGCAAAGTCAACCATCGACATCCTTTCGGCTTAAGAATCTCTGTTTATTCGCAGTCGGTGCGGTTAATGAAGATTGTGCGGGGGGTGGGGTGGGGGGTGGAGAAGGAATGAAATAATAGGCACCGTCCGTCTTCATTAAGGCGCTTCCCAACACAATATTACACTTCTGTTCATCTCTTCTTTGCTCGCAGCAGCCGCAATCGCCGAGCACTTGGGCAAACAAAAATTAATCCCATCACTTTGAGGCTCAGGGGAAATATATGCATTGACAGCGGCGCAAGAAAAGTGAATTCTTGCCCGTGTTCAGAATTAATAGGAGGAATTTGCAAAGTCACAGAGCAAATATATCGCAGGGAGACTTAGAGTCAATAGGAATGGTGTCAGGAGTTGGTGAAAGACATCAGAGCTCATTGCAACCTCTGTGCAGTTCTGAGTTAAAGATGAATTTTCCAGTAGCATGTAAATTGTCAATGGTGAAATGGTGAACTTTTTAAAGTAAGTTCGTATTATCATCAATAAAATTATCTGCAATTTCAATGAATCATCAATTTCAAGAAATAAGCTCAGAAAGAGAATTACGCTTTTACTGTAGGTTTTCATTAAATAAATTGCAATTAAAAAGCAAATCATTAATGATGACTTATGGAAAGTTGAAGTAATTAAGTTGAAAATAATTAGTGGTTTAAATAAATGTTATCATGATAGAGCAGCTTAAACTGAAGAACGTTTTGAAATAATTCTATGAATATAAAGAAACAAAAAATTATATAATATTTAGAATGCTAAATAAAAATAGTCTCCATTAAATAAATTACAACGAAAACGTAAATTATCAAAGGTAATTTATGAAAAACTGAAAAACAGATTGTTAAAATAAAATAATTAGTGGTTTTAAATAACATGATCAAGCATATTAAATTGAAGAACGTTTTAAAATAATTCGAAGAATATAAACAATAAAATTATCCATAATATTTAGAATGTTAAATGATCAAATTAAGTATCCCTTAAATACAAAGTAAAATGTAAATCATCCATGATAACTAAGAATATAAAAAAAAATATCTAAATATTTAAGAAAAGCAAGTTGTTAAAATGAAATAATTAATGGTTTAAATAAATGTTATCTTGATCAAACAGATTAAATTGAAGAACATTTTCTAAGGAATTATTCTAAGAATATAAAAAAAAAAATTATATCCATAATATTTAGAATTGTTAAAATAAAATAAAGTCTCCATTAAATAAATTACAAGGGATAAAAAATGTATTAATCATCAATTATAATTTATCAAAAGTTAAAATATGATCATCAAAGAAAAAATCAATTCATAATTTATCATGACAAATTGAAGAAATTTCTTAAAATGAAATAACTATTGGTTTAAATAAATGTTATCATGATCAGCAGATTAAATTGAAGAACGTTTCGAAATAATTCTAGGAATATAAATAAAAAATTATATTATCGTTTGTTTCTTATATCCGTACGGACTCATTTGAAAGGAAGGAAGCAGCTTCTGTTGTAAATGGAGCAATCGCAGGTAAAGTCTGACATTTGCTCCGTGATGCTCTTACAGTCATATGAGACCGGGACCTACGGCTCACTGGATTCGAACCACTACAAACATCCATGGCACCGCCGGGACTCGAACCCGAAACCTGTGGTACCGAGCGACAGAGCGCTAGCCACTCGACCATTCAAACAAAAATTATTCATATTATTTAGAATGTAAAATGGAAATAAAGTCTCCATTAAATATATGACAAGTAAACATAAATGTAAGTTAAATTGTAAATAATCAATGTTAATCAACAATGTTAAATCATCAATGTAAAAGTCAAGTTGTTAAATGAAATAATTCGTGATTATAAACATAAACATAATCCATAATATTTAGAATGACAAATGAAAATAAATTCTCCATTAAATAAATTACAAGTCGATGTAAAGTTAAAATAAAAATTATCAGTGTAAGAGTCAAAATACAAATCGTCAATGCTAATTGCTGAAAAATTGAAGAACAAGTTGTCAAAATGAAATAATTAATGAATTTAATTTAACAACAAAAAGTATTCATAACATTTAAAATACTAATGAAAATAAACGATGTAAAAGAGATTCAACAAATTCTTTATTATAATTATTTATATTTCAATGTTTATTAATTATTTTCATTTCATTGTTTCGATCCCTACAAAATCATAAATACACCTGCAAACTTTAGTTAACATTTACGTGCGTAGGTAGTGTATTATTAAACGACACAAATAATTAATGCAATGTTATATCGTATCCAAGTAAATAGTTGAACCGTTTCATTTAAAGACTATTCGTTTATAAAGTTATAATCCCAAATATTAAACATACAAAAAAAAGTAACATAGAAAGACAAATTTTACCTTTCTTGAAATGCGTAAAAACATATATATTAAATTTGTTAAAATCCAGATAACCTTGCAGTTGCAGTCCTAAAACCATTGCATGCATTTTAATTATGACTTTAGTTTGAAAGTCATGAGATGTGTATTTAATCTACGATATATTTATGTATACATATTTATATAATTTATCTTCTGGGAATTTCAATTGCAACTTCTGAAAGTTCATTGAGAGACTTGTGACAAGACTGTTTTTTATTTGTTATTGAAAATTCGACATTCAAATTAAATTTGATGAAGCATTGCATATCAATAAATAGTTATAAAATTAAAAGTTTTTCAGTTTGTTTTAATATTTATAATAATGCATTTTTACTAAGGAAGCTACTCATAAAAAATTATTGAAACTGCTTTTACAAAATTTAGATAATTTTGTGTAATGTTGATCTGAAGCAAAAGTAATTGAAAAATTATTTTATTTGACATTTGCAGTAACATTGTAAATAAGTATATATATATATTCCTCAAATAATTTTTAAGGCAAGTAAATATTATACAGCTTAATTTCATTTAAAAATAAAATTCAGAAAAAGAAATTATCAAAGTCTAGCAGAATTAATAAAAAATTTTTTCTTAATATTGTAGAGAATCATTACTTCATTATAAAACAATTATTTATTGTTTTCAGTTGAGTATATTGAATTCATGCTCAATATTGTAGTCAAATTTAAGACAGTTTATAATACATTTCTAACTTACTTAAGAAATTAGCTTAATCATATTTTTGAAAATATTTTCTACAATTATTACATGAAAACAAATTAATATGCATCAGTAATTTTTACACAGTTTATTTAAAACAGAGAATTTTCAAAAGCCAAAAATAAATCTAATTAGAACAGATTTTCACAGACCTCACAGATCACTGGCCACAAAAAAATATCTAATATATGTTTATAAATACACGTACATAATGAAAATAAATTATATAAGAAAAAGTAAATAAAGTATTTGATGTTATACGTTGCATTAATTTGATAAGTGTTTTAGTATTTGGTTCGATTAACCATTTACTAACCAAGATAAAAAGTATTATTTAATCTAAAACAAAATCGAAAAATAAAAAGCACTTATCTCTTAAAATATTTGTTTTCAAATATGTATTGATCCAAACTGGTTTGCGTGTTTTAATGCGTTATTTAATCACAAAACAGGTCTACTTTGTTTACCGCAATTTTGAGGATAAATTTCATAGATATAAAAATATATAGATAGATTGTAATCTTACATTTAAACGAGCGCGTTATTTACAAATATCTGATATCTGCTTGCCATAAAATAGAAAACATTGAATAAATTGGTTTATGTGTTTTAATGAGTTATCACAAACCACGTCTACTTTGCTTACAGCAATTTTGACCCCTATTTTTGATTTTTTTACTGCTATCTATCTATATATTTATCATAGATAGATAGAAATCCTACATTTAAACTAGCACTTTATTATTATTTACTTTATTAACAAATAGCTGCTATTTGCTTGCAATAAAATAGGAATAAACTGGTTTGTGTGTTTTAATGTGTTAATTAATCACAAACCACGTCCACATTGCTTACAGCAATTTTAACAATAAATATCATAGATATAATATATATAGAGATAGAAATCCTACATTGAATAGCTTAATTTGCTTTATTAACAAATATCTGATATCTGCTTGCCATAAAATAGGAAACACAGAATAAAACTTTTATTAAAATAAAAACGGGTGTGTTCCATCAAAATCTGAAAATCTTTTTGAAAAAAAGTTACCAAATCTAATCTTTGACCAAAATGGACATAAAACATGGTAGGTGACACCTCTGAATTAGAACATCTTAATTAGTAAGGAACGTCAATTAATTAGCATAACTAACAAAACAAAACGTTCTTCCTTTCATACACAAGAATTTCAGTTCATCAATCGAATTAAATCCACAAATGACGTAACTGCATTCTTTTGATCAAGATGACACAAGAACATAAAAAACAAACAAACATGTAAAGATCCTTGGCTGAGAAAAAGAAATCTTTTAATCCTTGAGGTTATTTAAAAAACACTACACGTCGAATCATATTTCAAAAGCACGCATGCGCTCACCAGATGGCATGGCAATAAGGAAGTACCATCTTGACCTAGAAAAGATGCAAATCACTAATTCAGGGCGACACATGTGATTTTTCTTCAAGAGAAATCACACTTCTCAGTCTAATGAGAACTACTTGCGTACATTTTAAGAATAAAAAAAAAAAAAAAAAATTGTTGATAAAGTCTGTGTGTTATGACACTTAACAATTAGTGCACAATTTATTTTTTAGGACAACCTTAAATGTTGTCTTTTGATGTTAAAAACCAGATGGTAATAATTTCTATCGTCTGTAAAAGTCAGGAAGTGGAAATCTAGGCTTCTTAAAAAAACACTTACATATAATCATAGTTTAGAATATCATGAAAATAAACTATTTTTGCTGGAAATATTTAAATATTATAAATAAATATTCATTGTTGAGTCTCTTAATGAGATAAATAGAATTATTGGTGTTAAATAGAATTGTTGATAATCCTCTTAAGTCATTTACAAAGTAAAAAAAAAAAATGTATTGATAAAAGTATTTTGATATGGTAAAACTATTTTTTTCTTTCTCTTATCCCAATTGGTCGAAAGCAACATCTAGACCAAGTTGTGATGGAGTACCCGTAGGTAGAAGTCTGAATTGGCTCCATGTGGCTGAAGAAGGAGGGCAATGCTTTCTAGGAGGACCTTTTGGGGGAACTACCCCGCATTAGCATATCGTATGGGAGAAAAACCGGAAAACTACTATCAGGAAGTCCTTAAGAATACTTAAAACAATATGTTCAAAATATATTTTATACTAATGCCAACGTACGTTTTATAAATATATTTCATAAAATATATGCGGACAACTTACATTATTTTATTCCTTGAATAATGAACGATATTTTTAAGCAAGACAGACTTAACTCAAATACAAAATATTTCGATTTACAAACACACTTGTAATTTCATTAATTAATCACCGTAATTTCAAAAGTTTTGATAATTCTTAACAAGCTACAGATATTTTGTATCCCTTTCGGTCTCTTAATTAACCGGAAAAGCTATAATATTCCAAAAACAAGTTTTAAAAGGCCATCCCAGTCTTTCTTCGAGTGAACTTCACGCAACAATCCGGCAATGAATCTTTCCTCACATTTTCATGTTTCCGCCCATGAGGCCAGGAATGACTGTCGGTCAACTCGATGCGATCTCCATAGCACATTTCCACGATCGCCACAGAGCCGGCGATTCCGGCTGCTCAATCAACAGAGAGGCAGCCGTCGTGGTTAAGAAGCAAAAAGGCTACTCGTAATCAAATAAAAGAAATGGCGGAAGTTGTATGGGTTCGCATAAACTCCGTTATCTCCAATAATGACTGCTGCTACTTCAGAGTTACAAGAAAGGATTGCGAACGCGGGAGGGTTCTTTTTTATGCGGTTTTTATTCGCGAAGTTAAGTTAGTGGTGTTTTTTTTGCTGTCAATATTTTTTGGGAGATATTATATTTTAGGGTCTTATTCGTAACCCAGTAATGATGCGTGCAACTAGCATGCAGGAGGATAAGAATCCTCTGGTAGCGTGCGTTGCAGTCATTGGTTTCGTAAATGAAGAGATTCTATATCTGTTGTCGCAGATTGTTCAAGTGTTTGCATTGGTGACTAAAAAGTCCAATGAGTTTACCCCATATGACACGCAAATGCGGGACAGTTACCACACAATATCTCCAAGAGGTCATCCATTCTCTTGCCGGTGGAGTGTTGGCGATGTACAAAGAGTGCTCACACATTTTTGTAACGAGTTTGAGTATATATATATATATCTTCTTCATTGGATCAACAGCCTTATGGTGGGGCGAGCCCATCTTCCTACTGGAAGATTTCGAGACTGGAGATGTTTACTGGGCAAGGTTGACAGACCTAAGCCCAACGGTCACTTGAGACCGGGACCTAAGGTTTAACGTGAATTTCGTACCACTAAAAATATCCATGGTACCGCTGAAACACAAACCCGAAGCATGTGGCATCGAGAGTTAGTCACTCACACTATCAGGTCCTAATTTGGTAACTACGATGATGGAAAGTTTTTCAGAAGAATATTTTGCATTTTTTTAACAATAAAAAATACTCTACAAATCTTTATTGAATACTTAATAAAATATGTTCGAAATATGCTTTATGCTTATGCCAACATATGTATTACAAATATATTTCATAATATATATGTATCAAAAACTTATTACTTCATTTCTGAAGTATTGAACGTTATTTTAGCATGGTTGACTTAACTCAAGTGCAAAATATTTTTGTTCTAATGCAGCTGGCAAACACTTAAGACAGTCATCTTTGATGCTTTAACGTAAATGCTGCACCGACGTTACTCACTTAGCACTACCCAGGAGGTGCGTGTAGCTGGAAGATAATCTACGAACGCGAAGTAACAATACCCCCGCAACGCTCTACAATCCTGTTTGACTGCGACCTATTGTCTATAGTGGATTCCGAACCACTACAGAGATACGTGGCACCGCCGGGACTCGTAGGGACCCGAAACCTGTAGTACCGAGCACCGGCAGCGCTTGCCACTCGGTCATCATGTCCCAAGTACAAAATATTTTCGATTTACAAAACTCACGTAATATTCATTAATGAATTTAATTAATCAGTGTAATTTCAAAACGTTTTGATAATTCTTAACAATCCACATATTTTGTATCCTTTTCAGTCTCTTAATTAACCGGAAACGCTGTATACCATAAGCAAGTTTTAAAAGGCCACCCCTACCATTGCGGAACTTTCGAGCGAACTTTCACGCAACAATCCGGAAATGAATCTTTCCTTACATTTTTATGTTTCCGCCCGAGAAGCAGGGAATGACCATCGGTCGAGTGGATGCGATCTCCACCGCACATTTCCACGATCGCTAGAGCCGGCGTTTCCGAGCCAAATCAACAGAGAGGCAAGCGTCGAGGTAAGAAGCAAAAATCTGCTCCTAATCTAATAAAAGAAATGGCGGAGGTTGGATGGGGTCGCGTAAACTCCGTTATCTCCAATAATTGCTGCTTATTTCAGAGTTAAGAGAAATGATTGCGAAAGCGGGAGGGTTATTTTTATGCGATTTTTATTCGAGCAGTTAATAAAAATAACAGTAGTAGTAGTGTCCTGTTTGTTTTGTAAGTGGCGGTAGTGTTTTGTTTTTTCGTCAATATTTTTAGGCAGGCGTCTTTTTCTTTGAGGCATCCATCCTGCTGCGTGCAGCATGCAGGAGGATGAAGAATCTACTGGTAGCGTGCGTTGCAGTTATTGGTTTTGGAAACGAAGAGATTCAATGTCTGTTGGTGCAAAGTGCTCAAATGCTTACAATGCTCAAATGCTTACAATGCTAAAGTCCAATGTGTTTAACCTATATGACACGCAAATGCGGGACAGTTACCAAGCAATATCTCTCAGAGGACAGTTACTCAGCAATATCTCTCATCCATTCTCTCTAGCCTGTGGAGTGTTTGCGATGTACAAAGAGTGCTCACACATTTTGGTAATGAGTTTGAGTATATATATATATATATATCTTCTTCACTGGCTTAACAGCCCCATTTCGGCTAAGCCCATCTTCCTAGTGGCAGATTTCGAAACTGGAGATGTTTACTGGATAGGGTTGACAGGCCTAAACCCAACAATCACTTGAGTGCGGCATCTAAGTTTTAAAGTGAATTTCGAACACTAAAAACATGCATAGCACCGCCGAGACAACCCGAACCCGAAACATGTGGCATCGAGCGCTAGTCACAAACGTTTTTAGGGTATCATGTCCCAATTTATTCGGTAACTACGATAATGAAACGTTTTTCTTAAAAATATTTTCTATTTTTAACAATAAAAAATGCTCTACAAATGTTTTTAGAATACAGAACCCCCTACCTTTCCGTAACTTTCGAGCGAACTTTCACGCAACAATCCTGAAATGAATCTTCCTTTACATTTTAATGTTTCCGCCCGAATGGCCGGGAAATGACCGTCGCTCCAGTGGATGTGATCTCCACCGCACATTTCCACGATCGCCGGCGACTCGAGCCCAATCAACAGAGAGGCAGCCGTCGTGGCAAGAAGCGAAAAAGGCTACTCTTAATCTAATAAAAGAAATGGCGGAGGTTGGATGGGGTCGCGTAAATTCCTTTATCTCCAATAATTGCTGCTGTTATTTCAGAGTTAAGAGAAATGATCGCGAACGCGGGAAGAAGCGTAGGTGTGTTGTTTTTATGCGGTTTTTATTCACGCAGTTAAGTCAGTAGAGTTTTGTTTGTTTTGTAAGTGGTGGTGGTGCTTTGTTTTCGTCCATATTTTTAGGCAGGTATCTTATTCGTGGCCCAGAAACGACGCGTGCAACTAGCATGCATGCGAATATCGTGACAAAGGTGAAGCAAGATCGAAAAAGAGCACGCCAAAGTCGCTCAAAAATCAAGATCATGTTGACTTCGATTACCATGGTGTGGTGCATTATGAATACCTACCGCCGGGCCAAACTGTCAACAAGGAATATTATTTGATTGTTATGCATCGTTTGCCTTAAGCTATTTTCAAAAAGAGGCCACAATTATGGAAAGACAACTCTTGGTTTTTGCATCATGATAATGCGCCAGCTCACCCTACATTGATTCTTCGTGACTTTTCGCCCAAAATGAAACCGATATCGTTCCACAACCACAGTATTCACCTGATTTACCACCGTGCGACTTCTGACTATTCCCTAAACTCAAAAGACCACTCCGTTTTAAGTCTATTGACGCCACAGCTCTGTCAAATCTCTATTGGTACCGAAAACACTAAATGCGCCAGCTCATACTGCATTAATTCCTCGTGACGTTGTCGCCAAAAATGAATCTCATATCGTTCCACAACCACCGCATTCACACCTTTGCGACTTCCGTTTTGAGTCGATTGAAGGGATTCTACGTGAATCGGTGCGCTTTTTTTGAAGGCTATCCCGGCCAATAATTTTTTAGCGTGCATTGAGCATTGATAAAAACGTTGTCCTAAGTGCATTGTGTCCGGAGGGGATTACTTTGAAGGCGATGAAATAAATTTGGAACAATAAATAAAGAGTTTTTGAAAAAAAATATAATTGATCTTATTTTTTTGGGCACAGTAGTATTAAGAGCTAATTTTATTGGTTATATATTCTTTCCTCTCTTTCCTGATCAAATTTAAGATTATATAAATAAATATTAAAAACCTTTATTTTAACTACAAATATTAAAAATCATTATTTTCACATCTTTTTATAATAACCGAATAAATCATTTAAATTTTCTTAAAGAGCAAAAAAGATAAACTTCTGTCTATTGTTTATTTTCCAGCAATTCCTATTAAAGCAAATAATAATTTTAATGATGCAAATGATAGTAAAACTTCATTCGAATCGATGCCATTAATGAATTTGTTTCTTTTTCATTTAAAACTGTCATGTTTTAAAGATGACCAATACGATAAAAATTATTATAAATAGTTACTTTTAAGTCACTTGAAAAATAAAGAAACATATAAGAAAAAAAATTTTTTTTCATTTCACATTCATTTCTGTGATATGACAAATGTTAAAGGTTACTGTTTATTGTTTTGAGGTGAAACATTTATTTATTTCAGTAATGAATTAATCAGTATGCCCTCAATATCTGTCTTATCTTCATCAATCGGTTATATACAGACGCTATTTCGGAAGTATTCGCTTGTTTATTAAAGCTCATTGAAAACGGCCTCAGATTAGTAAAAATGTCGTTGATTGCAAAATACGTATTGTTATTCTTTTCTGGGAATTGAGAGATGTGAAAGTGGTCAAAATTCATCGTCATATTAGTAAAGTTTATGGAGGAAAATGCACGAGAAATGTAAATGGTGTAAAGCAGGTGTGGCCAACCCACGGCCCGCCTTGAACATTTTTCCGACCCGTGAGGTATATTTATTTTATAATGGCCAAAATAGTGAAAATCAATGCATTAAAAATACATTGTGTGTGCATCCATATGATCCAATTTGAAAATCTGCACAAAAAGTTGTTGGCGCTTTTTGGTTCAAGTTACACCCGATAATCTTTTTTCGAAAATGAAATTGACCAAACACAAAATACGCTCAAACATAACGGACGCTAACCTGCAACACCCATTACGATGTGCAAATACCCATATTGAGATCGATTTGTAAAAGCTAAGTGAAAGAGTGAAGAAACAAATATGGCACTACTAAAATAAATATTTTTTAATGATTTCATTTATATTTTTTACATTACCTTTTAGTTTTATATATTTCTTTACAATTTGCTTTTAGTATCATTATTATTATATTATCTATGTTTACATTTAATAATAATAGTAAATACAATAATACGTGATTATGTATCCAGGTTCTCATGTTAATAAACCTGCCTAGTCTGTTTTTATATTAAAACGATGCTTACGATAGAATAGTCAGCACAATTATATATCATTTCATTTTTTAATAATTATTCCATGTTTCATAAAACTCAAAAATGTTAACAATGAATTAACACAATTAAATATATTTTTTTTATTTAAATTGGGAAAAGTGATAGATCATATTTTACTATATATACTATATATATATATATATATGTGTGTGTGTGTATTATTTTTATAAAACAAAGTTAAATATTAAAAGCAAATATAGCTTAATCTAAGATTTAGTTTTCCAAGAATAGAATAATACATATTTTTACAGTGTAATATGTGAAAGTAAACACAGAGAGCGCTTCATAAATATTGATTCGCTGCAAAATTATAGAAAAATTTTCCACTCTGCATTTATTTCAAATGCATTTTTTATTTTATGTTAAGAAAGTAAACAAAGAAGCGTTTTGATTACAGATTTAAAACATTCTTCGTCCAAAAACTTTTAAAGTGCATGATTAATTGCTGTTTCTTTTCTAATATATCGTGTTTCATCTTTTTAAAGTGAATAAATATTTTTATTTTTCAAAAAATGCATCAATCTAAAGAAAACTGCTCATTTTTTATTTGAAAAAAAAAAAAAGAAATTATATCTGTATCATGTTTGACATCACCCAAATAATTGAACGTTACAGAAGCAGCAAAAAGTATTATGACTTCATTAATCTCTGGCCGAGAATAAAAAAAAAAACCAAACTTCTGTTTCAAAAAAAAAAATGAAAGGGAAAATATTGAACCTATACGCTACAGAAAACACTCACATTTTGGAACAAACTCACCACGTGTTCTTTTTCCCCGCTTCTAATCAATACCTGATGCCACCGAGAGGAGATAATAATAGCCCTGAAAATCGGAGTTCGCAGCTTTGTTGCCAGTTTGAAGGCAGAAACTCTAGTCATTTGTTCAAAGCCAATCATTAATTGGCTCTCATTTGTTCACTGTCTCGTTTTACTTTTCCGCCGCTTTTCATACGTCAGTCTCTGTGTTGAACTCTGTTTGAAATAAATGATTAAAAGGATATGAGGTTCGTTTATTTTGGTGGAAACGAACATGAATTGGAGATGCTCCCTTTCTTTGCGCCTGCTTGAGTTTATTTTAAAAGTTTTTTTTTTGTTCTATTTATTGTCGCCAAAAATGGTGTTGCTAATTATGGAAGAAATAACAATATTGAATAAGGGTAATGATTTTTTAATCTTCGAATTTGCTTTTATTTTTATGTGTTTTAAAAATGTGGTTGACTATTTTTGATTAAAAAAAAAAGAATATTTCATATTTTTATATACGATAGGCTAATTTACTTTTGAAACATATGAAGTATTGTTAGTGAGGGGACCATAAGGCGACCAACCAAGTCAAACCTCAATATTAATGTAAAAATAGATGTTTCTGCAAGAAAACTATATTAGCAGTGAAACAGCCATTAAGAAAAAGTTCTCAGTGAAAAATTGGCTGTCTTTGGTATAGGCCAAACAATTTTTTGGCCTTTGGTACCACAGGCGTCAGGTTAGAATTCTGGAGTGACATGAATATTTAGTGGTTCGCAATCCACTTTAAACTGTAGGATCCAGTCTGTTTAGCCTACGTTACACAAAATGCCCGTTATAGCGACAAACCAAACCAGTAAAAAAATGTACCATGAGGCTTTATTAAAAAAATTGACAAAAAGTTGAAATCAATCATAACGGTTTAAAATAAAAACACACTCATCTTTACAACCGCAACAACTTATGTCAAAATTTAACTATGTTAAGTAAATGATAAGAATTTTGCAAAACGTTATTGGTAACGTGTATTGGTTCTCAGAATTATTAATATATTTTTGATTGAAGATAACATTCATAACACGCTTTATCAACGGATATTCCTGTCGAATCATTAGCAAGCAAGTATGCTAACGGAATACTTATCTTAGGACCCCTTATCCTAATCTCACCCACAACACCATTAAGGCCTCCTCCAGCGAATCGAATGCACCATCAGCACTTGTTTAGTAAACCTGGCAACACGACAAGTCCGTTCTACGAAGACGATAACCCCCACACGCTGATTGCGCACCAATAGAAATGCATAATACAATCTACCAAAGATTTTCGGGTAGAGTCTCTTTTTACCCTTATTTTTCGGTAGACCAGATAAACTCAGAGCAGGGCATTTTCGAATTCGCACGCAGAGAGAGCAGGGCATTTTCATAATCCATTAACATTGTCCCTCTAAGAGTTTTCGAACGTTCTGTGCAGGGAAAAGGGTGGGCGGTGGACGAAAACACCCCGAATTGGAAGTTTCGAGTCAATATTTTCGTGTAGGTTGGGATGGCGAAATGGAAATAGTTACAAGTAGAATCTGGCTGATAATTTTGTTCATAAATGGAAAAGCAGAAGCATCTCCGTCGCCTTCGTTCTGAATTAGTCTATCGCTTCTTCTTTTGAGGCAGAGTAAACATCAGTTTTCCGATTCGATGGCTAATTTGAATATGCGAATATAAATGCTAATGCCGCGGCAGTGAGTTTCTATAAGTGCAAAGTGAGTGCAAATAAGAGGACAGAAAGCGAAACTCCAGGTCGAATATGTTGCTTTTTGAAAAGTTTTGTCACCAACGAGACGATAAATTGGAATATTAAAAACATATTAAACTGCCATAGCTAGGTAAAAAGAATGCTTATTTTAATTTTCATATAGTTTTCTATAGAACTACACGTATAATTTAAATAGTAAAGCAAACATTGTCTAAAAACCAATTAATAAGTAATTATACAAATTAAATAAACTTTATTAATTGCTTTGAGTAGCCTATATACTGTGAATAAATCTGAATAGATATTTTCTATCTTTAGCAAAGAGCGTAAGCAAATAAGAGGATAGAAAGCGAAACCCCAGGTCGAAAAAAATGTTGCTTTTTAAAAACTTTCAACACCAAAGAGACGATAAATTGGAATATTAAAAACTTATAAAACTACTATGGCTAGGTAAAAAAAATGCTTATTTTAATTTTCATATAGTTTTTCTACAGAACTACAGCACGATGCAACATTTAGTTCCTCTTTTAATTCTTTCTAGAAAATTACAGCATGAACAAATTTAATTAGTAGTGCAAACAATGTCTAAAAATAAATTAATAATTAATTTTACAAATTAAATAAACATTATTATTAGCCTAGAGTAGCTTGTATATAGTGAATTAGATTTGGACAAAGACAGAGACAGCTCGATTTAAAACAGGAAAAGCGAAAACAAATTTCCGTACTTTGTCACTAAAATAGCATATAAATCTTTTGGTCAGTTGGATTTAATAGTTTTTGCTAGTTTTGGTCAAGCTGTGCCAAACAAATGTCAGTAATATTGGCGGTAAATTATTGGTAAAAAAAATTTCTTAAACAAGATGTGATATGGGCAACGCTGCTCTAGTAGTAATAACTATTCGAAATCCACATTAAATTTTAGATCCAGATCTGTTTAGCCATCGTGTGCACAAAATGATCATATAGCGACAAACCAAACCAAACCAGTAAATAATTGTGCTATGGTGCTTCATTAAAAATTGAAAACAAGATCAAAATCAATCATGACAGTTTAAAAAATGAAACACAATCCTCATATAACCGAAATAAATTATTTCAAAATTCAAATGTGTTAAATAAAGGATATAAATTTTGCAAACGTTGTTGTTAACTGGTATTGTTTTTCAGAATTAATAATACCAGAGGTGTTTTTGATTGAAGATAACATTCATAACACGTTTCATCAACGAATATTAGCACCGAATCATTAGCAAGCAAGTATGTTAACGGAATACTTTTCTTAGGGCCCCTTATCCTATTCTACCCCCAACACCATTAAGGCCTCCTTCAGCGAATCGAATGCACCATCAGTACTTGTTTAGTAAACCTGGCAACACGACAAGTCCGTTATACGAAGACGAACGTTAACCCCACGCTGATTGTGCACCAATAGAAATGCATAACACAATCTACTAAAGATTTTCCGGGTAGAGTCTCTTCTACCCTTATTTTTCGGTCGACCAGATAAACCCGATTCGCATGCAGAGAGAACATGGCATTTTCATAATCCATTAACATTGTCCCGCTAAGAGTTTTCGAACGTTCTGTGCAGGGAAAGGGGTGGGCGGAGTACGAAAACAACCTGAATTCGAAGTTTTGAGTCAATATTTCAGTATAGGTTGGCTGGCGAAATGGAAATAGTTGCGAGTAGAATCTGACGGATAATTTTGTTCATAAATGGAAAAGCAGCGCATCTCCGTCGTCTTCGTTCTGAATTAGTCTATCGCTTCTTTTGAGGCAGAGTAAACATCAGTTTTCCGATTCGATGGCTAATTTGAATATACGAATATAAATGCTAATGCGCGGCACTGAATTTCTATCTTTAGCGTAGGGCGTAAGCAAATAAGAGGACAGAAAGCGAAACCTCAGGTTGAAAATGTTGCTTTTTAAAAAACTTTTAACACCAAAGACACGATAGATTGGAATGTTAAAAACATATTAAATTACTAGAGCTAGGTAAACATAATGCTTATATTAATCTTCATACAGTTTTTCTACAGAACTACAGCACGATGCAGTATTTAGTTCCTCTCTTAATTTTTCTAGAAAACTACAGCTCGAACAAGTTTAATTAGCAACGCAAACAATATCTAAAAACCAATTAATAATTAATTATACAAATTAAATAAACATTATTATTTTCCTTGAGTAGTCTGTACAGAGACAGAGTGCGGTTTAAAACAGGAAAAGCGAAACCAAGTTTCTGTTTCCAAGAGGGCACGTAAATGTTTTGGTCGTTCGTTTGGTAGGTTGTATCTAATGGCACAATTTGGGCTAATTTTTGCTCACGCTGTGACAAACAAATGACTGTAATAATGGTGGTAAATTATCGCGATATAAATAAGAGATGGAGAATTCTGGAGGAAGAGAGAAGTATTTCCAGTTTTCTAAGAAAGACAGCGGTGGCTCTGCTTTAAATGTTTGACTGGCCATGACTGTTTACCTTTATAGAATTGAGTGGTGAATTCAAAAACTGTATTTTGTGTGACTGTAGTTGGCCTATAACTTTTTGAAAATTTAAATAATTGTAATGCACTTCCTCGGTATGAGGGGCCTGGTCAAAAAGTAATGGAGAACCCTTGAACTAACGGCCCTAATGTTCGGCATTTGTAAAATAAAATAAATGGGGGCAAATTATGTAATCAATTCATAAAATGCAATGACAAGTTTAATTTACTTACATTTACATAGTTTTCATGAAGAGTTATTTAATAAAAGTGATGAAAAAGCTTTGTAATTCACATACAACTTGGTTAAAATTTAATTTGATTTAAAATACACTATTTTAAAGCCATATATTTTTCATTGTAAATAATCCTTATCAAAAAGAAATCTCTGTTGACATTGATGCAGATTCTGACTTGAATGGTGATTCAGGTTCAGATAGAGTGAAAGGTGGCTTGAAAAAATCTGTTTCTATGCCATTGTATCCTTTCAAATGCTTTCATTTTTCCGGAGTGAAATGTCCTTTGAGTTGTGTTTATTTGTACTCATTATTTCATGTCTTACAGCTAAAAAATATCTTACTGAATGGCTTAGCTTTATCAGCAGGTCAGCTTTCTAAGGACGAGCAATTTTAGAGAAAGCAGAGATGGAGGTCGATGTAGATGGAGCACTTATCAGATTTATTGAAGCAGCAAAGTCAGTGTAAAAGGGCTTTGGGTGGAAAAGAGGTTTAAGTTTTTGAAGTATTGGGCAAATTATTACCCTGTATTATTATTATCATACGGTAGGTTGAATTATTGGATGAGTTTTATTAAAATTATATTTATTATTTTTTACTATTTTAGAGTAGAAAGAAGTTTAATCGGAGGGATTTCGTAAGTTATGTTACGTGTAATCTTTCGTTGAAGCATTTTCTTTTCCAAATGACACTAATGGCATTTTTGGCATTGGATGCAAATAATGCATGTATTTTGATTCAGATTTAGATTCGGTAAGTGAATGATCATTTATAGCACAGTTATAACAGGTTAATTTTCCACTACAAACAATTTTAGAGTGGCCATATCTTTGGCAGTTGAAACGGTGGAGTGGGTTATTAATGTAAGGTGTGACAGAACAGTTTAAAATTCCAACTTTATTGCTTTTTGGACGTACAGTAAACACGTTACACGTGGACAAAACGTTAAAATAAAATGTTCAGTGGGAATAATTTTTATTCTCTATTTTATTGTAACTTTGCGAACTGAATCAACTCCTTGATAATTTAGTTCCTCTTCTATTACTTTTCCGATGGCGTACGTTAAATCGGGCACTGGTATATAAAACTGAAAGTAGCTATTACCCGTATTATATAATTATTCTAAACAAATTATATTCTAAATAAATTTTTCTTCAATGAAATAAAAATATAAAATATACAACAATAAAATTTCTCTCAATAACACCATGAGCAATAATAGAATTTCTTCTTTTTTGACAACTTTCTACGAGAAAAAGCAGATATGAAGTAATAAAATAATTTTATGCATTAAAATGCTTCTTGTTGGTACCTATTTAGCATAAAAACATCATTATCGCACATTGTTTTTTAGGAATTGCATAGGACGCATATTTTTCTCTTTATTTTTATTTGTTTTATGTAGCAGCATTTCAAATTTTATCATGGGATTTAACAATATTGCATTACTCATAATGAAAGGAAAAACTTACATCAGAAATACATTGCATTAATATTTGTCATGTCTATATGTATTTATAAATAATTTGTATGTAATTGTATAAATTATTTTTAAATACACATCGACACGAAAATATTCCATACACAAGCATATTAAAAATTTTGATTATGCATTGAATAAAGAGTAGGAATAGAGTAGAATAAGAATAGAATTGAAAGTAGAATAGAATAGAATAGGAATAGATTTGAAAGTAGAATAGAATAGGAATAGAATTGAAAGTAGGTTAAAAAGTATTTTACATGTATTTATTTACGGTTTTCAAGAAATAAAATTATCAAATCATGCATTTGTTAAAAATGTTATATTTTATTGGCTTAAATACATGACCACGATTTTACTACTGATATATATATATATAATGAAAGGATTAAATGTATCAAATATTGTAGAAAGAATAACTGAAATCACATTTCATTCAGGTTTCAAAGAATTAAAGTTAAATAAATTTTAATACAAAAATGCATTTATAAATAAATGACAAAAAGTGACCAATTTTATGAAAAATTCATAATTTAACTGATGAAAATCAAAGAAGCCAACCCACTCTTGAAAAGTTTAGCAAACTCAGTAACCAAATTTCTTATAATGGACCCACATTTCCCCAACTACAAACCTCTTCCGTTGCAAAACCCCTTTCCAATTTAAACAAAAAAAAAAAAAAAAAACCACATATGGTATTATTAAGGTGCACAAAAAAAAAGGCTTATTTTTATTCACTTTATAAGTTGAGGAGGTCCTTTTAATGCACGATAAAATTTACCACCACTTCCGCAAACATTGTACCAAAAGAGTGGGAGAGGAAAATATAAAGAAAAAAAAAATACTTCCGATGTAAGCACTTTAGCCTTATCTGAACCCCGGTACACTTTACCTTCAAAGCTCGATTTTCTAAAATAGAACGTTTTAGCCTTTTTGAATGTTATCTCCCGTTGTAGAGGGTGAACGAAGGGGTAGGGGGTGGGGGACGGGAAGGAACAGAAGCAGATGGGGAACGGGCTAGATCTATCAAGTTGATTTTATTTTTCAGTTTTTTTTTTTTTTACTTTACTTTCTCTCTTTATTTCTAAGAGAATGGTTTCTACTTATCTGTACCTTCCATCCCCCTTTCATTCTTTTCCGATAGTAGTACTTGATCCCGGCGACCTCTGGTGATCAGATTAATCGCCGATGCACCCTCTTTTTACTTTTTGGAACGGGTGGGGTGGAGGTGAAATTGTCGTCTGCACGATTTCTTGCGAGTTTTAAGCCACTCCATGCAAACAATGGTTCTTTGTGGACTTGGTTTTTTTTTTTTTAAGTTGACATTCTAGATTTTTTTATTAATTAATTAATTATCTTAGAAGATTTTATTTTTCCAGTTTGGTTTCGAAATATTCATTTTCCCAATGCGTTTCTATTATCCTTCCATGAGTCAGTCCATGAACCCTCAAAGCATTTTTATTATTTTACCAAGAAGCCTCTACTTTGGGGTTTTAACTTATTAGAAAAATTGTTCTGTTATTTAGAAAAATTATTCTTAGGCAGAAATGCGCCATGTTATTTTAGGAAAATGCAAAATTATTAGTCCCACTGTAAAAAAAATGGAAGAAGAATTATTGCGATCTTTGCTATAAACATAGGGAAATTTAGTTTGGATTGCTGAATAGGCTTTGAATAGAGTTTTCTTAATTTCTTTTGAAAAAAAATGAATCGCATTGTACACAGGAGAAAATTACGGTATACTTTAATAAAATTCTATATAAAAAGATTTACCTTTTCTTCAATAAATATCTATATACACCTCTTATCAAAATTTTCATTCCTTTTTGTTTTTTTAATAATAGTTTTATCATAATAATCTGACTGATAGTTTCTGCACTGGTATATATATTAGTAGTTTTTAATAAAATTTTACATCGGTTATTCATTACAATTTTTAAAATTCTGCAACTTAAATTAATTAAGCTTTTATCATAATTATTTATTGTTTTATATCTAAATTTATGTATTGAATTAAATTATTGGAAGATTTCGAAACATGATATGTTTTTCTTTTTTTACGCGATGGAGTTATCGACCTTATGCCCATCGCTCTACAATCATATTCAGGACATATGCTTTAAAGTGTATTCCGAACCACTACAAATATCAATGGTGCTACCGGGACTCGTACCTGAAACCTGTAGCTGCGAGCGTCTGAGCACTAGTCACTTGACCATCAGGCTCCATATTATTTATCATATATTATTTATACCAACAAGTAAATGAAACAAAACATCAAAAACAATTTAACAGACTTTGTATCTACTTTTAATATATAACACAGAAGGTTTTATAATTTCGAATCGTAGTTAAGTTACGAGGCTAACATTTGAAGTGATAAGACTTGCCTCCCCACTTTGGTATAAAAATTTAAATTATCTGTAGATTTGCAATCTATTATTGTCAAAAAATCAAATCTTCAATTTGTACTAAAGTACTATAACCGTCGGCTTCACTTAACTTCTAAGGCTAATTGTTATAAATATATTCAATAACAAAATTTTAAAAAAGGAATAAATTACAAGAAATATGTATATATCTTAATACTTAATTTATTATTAAATATTTAAAAAAAAAAAATACAGTCCCAAGCAAAATTTTAGATTGCAAAAGAAAACAAACTATCTGTGACATTATTTTCACTAATCGAATATTGTAAGTAAGATTAAGCAAGTAAGATAAACAAGTAAAATAAAGTTGGGTTCAATTTCCCAAATTCCTTTACGTTTTATGATATTTGATAATTATATGGTGGATGAAATATTACCGATTTACTGTTTTAAAATACATCAGATCCGCTGACAGAATTTAACAAATTTTATCCGGAAATTTTTACATATATTTCAGATAAATTCATTGGAAGTACTTTATTTTTCAGTTACAACATGCGTCTTTAAAAATTTTGGCAAAAAATCTTTTTCCAATATTTAATTTTAATAAACTAAGGTAGGATCACTGAAACCTACTAAAATATTTTTAAAATCTAGAAATCTTTAAAAATAAAAGTAATTACTATTATTGTTTTTAAATAAAAAGAACATATAATGAAGCAAATCAACATAAAAATACCGCATGCGGCTCGTACATCTCTATGGCAATCATTGAAACAGATTTCCTTAGTTTAATTTTTAAAATAGAAAAGAAAAAAAAAAAAATTTAAATAACGACATTGACAAAAACACATTCCCCAAAGGAAATGAATGAATAGGAATTAATTTTTTGCGAATTTCAGTTGCCAAACATATAAAACTATCTGCTATTCCCATTTGAAGTTTCTTAACACAAAAGGAAGACATTCATAAACGACACCTAAATCATAAATATTTATTTAGCTCTATGTATTAATTAATTTATGTATAAAGAGTTTAAAATTTTTATTTTTGTAAGCAGCATAAAATGTATAACTTTAAATTAAATTAAATACTGTACTGGTGTGGATATGAGTTACTGTTCAGGCGCCAGATTGTAGTGGTTGGATTGGGATACTAAATGCACAGATTTGAGAACTGACAATTTTATTGACACACGCACATAAAATTAGACAGAAACAATATTTAACACATCTGATTAATAATAATAATAATAGTCATAATGAATCTTGAATTTTTCCCCAAACCTTTTCTTTAATTATGTATACAATCATTTAACTTTCTGAGACTAAAGTTTTTTCCTTGTGTCTCAAAACAGTACTCTTACGGACCGCATCTGTAAGGTGAATTATATCGAATATGAAATATTAATAATTAATAATTTTGAGCAAAACATATAATATAAAATCAATATACAATATAAAAATCTCACCATTACCAATAAGCAAAAATTTGTCGCATAATGATCCGTGGATATTTTCCAATTCTTTTAAAGGTGTGCACAATTTTTTAACTTCCTTAGACCACAAAAGTGCATTACACTCAAAAAACTTCTCCAGAAAAAAAACTAAAGTAACATGGTCATGTTACTCATAAATAAATAAAAAAGAAAAAAATTGGAACGATTTTTTTCTTCACCAATGATTCTTCCTCACCCTTCAGACAGAGAATGGAAGGAGAGATGTAAGAAAGGATCAGCGATTGTATTCGAGCCAATCGTTGATACACGGGGCAAACAAACACACACACAAAAAATGTGACGCCACCACGTTGAAATATATCCACGGACTGCAGAGAAAAAGAAAAATTGAGATTCTCAGGCCGAAGAGGAATTGCACACAGAGATTGAAGAAGACTTAAAGATGGAACTGGAAGGTTAAAAAATATATAAAAAACAACAAAAAAAAAAAAAAAGTAGAAGAAATACATCGTATTTTTATCTGAGGTTGAGCTTACGAAAGATAAAAAAAAAAAAAATAGGAAAAGCAAACTCACGTGAATCTACTGAAGATAGAAAAAAAGAAAGTCTGAGATAGAGAGATGTGTGTATATTTCATCGATTCTGATATGTGCATTTTCTGAAGCTCACATATATATGCATAGCGAAAACAAAAAGTTTTATGTGTTGTTGTCTTGCCATTCTTTTATATGTTGGAGACGGAGAAATGTTGATATTTTTTTTTTTTTTTTCTACTTGATTCTGAGTTGAGAGAATAAGAATCTTTTTGCATATTACGTATCTGGGAAACTGGAAATAGAAAATCTCGGGGATTATCTTATGCTATTTCCACTTTCTCTTTGTTTTCTCCACTTTTCCTTTTGTTTTGGGTAAGAAAAGAAAGTAGGTAAAATTTTCAAGTGAGTTCGTCATGAAACGTCTGGCGTAGATTAAACATTTTTTTTGCTTTATTTTAAAACAAAAGTTTTCCCTTTAGTCTCTTTTATCGCCTTCTGTATTTTAAAGCCTATTTAGAATTCGGATAACGTTTATTAGTGGAATAAATTCTAAGCAATTATGCATAAAAAAATATTGAAGTAAAAGAGGACGACTTTCATGTAATGCTTCTGGTTTTCAAAATAAATAAATAAATTAAAATAATAAATAAATAAAATCTACGTCAAATTCAAAATAAATTTTGTCGAGAATTATTGTTTTTTTATTTGGTATAATTACATTTAATAATACCTTTCGTTTTTAGCATGACCAAGTCGCATTTGTACGAAAATGCTTATTTCAACACCCGATGCTTATGAATTGTGGAAATAACATTACAATTATATTAATATTATTTAACATATAATTATTTTTTGGCAAATCTAACTCAATGGTAAAGTGCGCCATGTTGAGCGTTACGGCTGAGGTTTAGCCGCTGTCGGCTTTCGTACAGACATTGTTTAAAAACAACGAGGAGACTCGAAGTTTGTGATGTTCAGCACCTTGTTTCGTGAGTCGGACTACCTCGTGGGAGTTTTCCTGGTGTTCTCCCTTACGATACGCACGTGCGAGATAGTTCCCCCAAAAAAGGAAGGCACTGTCCCCCCCTTCCTCAGTGACTTGGAGCCAAGTCATATTTCTACATACGGGGTATTCCATCACAGCAGAAGCATGAGTAGACTACTAGTGGGATGTTCGTCCCGCGCTGCCGGACACTGAGGACGGTAACAACAACAACATATATTATTCTTTGCATGCATTATACTTTTTTTCGATTTTCAGATGATCAGAATGAGAAAACCACAATACTTTAAGGAAATTTACGATTTCCAAACAAGTCGCATTCACTGCAAAAGTGGACAGCTTTGATGTACAACGAACCTTATAGTCCAACATTTCCAAAGATTATATTATTGCATCTCGTACAAAACTACTCTCCATTAATTTCATTCAACAATGCTCTTCATTTTATTCGTTCTTCAACTTCGGACAGTCCATACTTCAAACCCAAAAGTGCATTGCACTCAAAAACTTTTTCGAGAAAAAAGTAAAGTAGCATGATCATGTTACATATATAAATAAAAAAGAAAAAAAAAAGTAAAGAAAAAAATGGAACGGAATTTTTCTTCACCAATGATTTTTTCTCCTTCCTCCTTTCCTCTCGCCCTTCAGTAAGAGAATGGAAGGAGAGATGTAAGGAAGGATCAGCGATTGCATTCGATCAATCGTTGATACACGGGGCAAACAAACACTCACAACAAAAATATGTGACGTCACCACGTTGAAATATATCCACGGACTGCAGAGAAAGAAAAATTGAGATTCTCAGGCAGAGGTGGAATTGTACAGAGAGATTGAAGAAGACTTAAAGATGGAACTGGAAAGTAAAAAAAATATATAAAAACAACAACAACAAAAAACAAAGAAAGAACGAAAAGATGAAAAAAAAAAAAAAAGGAAAAGCAAACTCACGTAAATCTACTGAAGGGACAAAAAAAAAAAAAACAATCAAAGCCTGAGATAGAGAGAGTGTGTATATTTCATCGATTCTGGTAGTATGTGAATTTTCTGAAGCTCACATATATATGCATAGCGAAAATAAAACTTTTATATGTTGTTGTCTTGGCATTCTTTTATATGTTGGAGACGGGGAGAATGTTTTTTATTTTCTATTTGATTCTGAGTTGAGAGAATAAAAACTTTGCATATTACGTTTCTGGGAAACTGGAAATAGAAATTCTCGAGGATTACATTATGCTATTTCGACTTTCCTTTGTTTTGTCCACTTTTCTCTTTTGTTTTGCGTGAAAAAAAGAAAGTAGACAAAATTTTCAAGTGCGTTCGTTATGAAACGTGTCGTGTAGTAGAATAAGCATTTTTTTTACTTTAAAAAACAAAGTTTCCCCCTCGGTATCATTTATAGTCTCTGTATTTTAAAGCTTCTTTAAAGTTCAGATAGCGTTTCCTTTCAATTAGTAGTATGAATTCTAAGCAATTAGGCAAAAAATTTAATGAAATAAAAGTGGACGACTTTAAAGGAATGTTGTCTTTTTTTCAAAAAAAAATAACTAAATAAATATAAATATAAAAAAAATTAAAAAATAATAAAGACCACCATCAAACTGAAAATAATTTTTCCGTGAATTAAACATGTTTTTTATTCGGGATAATTATATTTATTAATAATACCTTTCGTTTAAGATGACCAGGGCTCATCTGTCTCTTACGTTCGGTGTTACAGGTTTTGAGTTGGATTCCCCACGGTGCCATGGAAGTTTGTACTGGTGTGGAATCCGCTTTAAAATGGTCATCATCTAATATGACTATAGAGTGTTGCGCGTAGCGCTGGCAAATCAACTAAAGGAAAACACCTGTATCGAAATCTGCCAGTAGGAATACGGTCTTCGCCTACCATGGGGCTGCTGCGCCAATGAAGAAATGATAGTTATTAAGTTAGAAGCATATAATAATGCACAATATAAAATAGCCATCGTGACCAATGAGCAAAAATGTTGCAGTACGATTATCTTTAAATTTTAGAATAAATGAGACTTTATTTATTTACTTAACAATTTATTTATTTTGTGATTCATTTAGCAGGAAAAGAAGTTTTAATCCCTAAAATTAAAATTATATCCTATTAAAAAATCTAAATATAAAAATATTATTATGTTTTTATTTTATTGAAACTGTCATTTTTCCTATTTTAATGTGATTAGAATGATTAAACTACAATGTCTTGAAAGTTTCTGATTTCAAAACAAGCTGCTTTCATAGTAAAGTTGGACAACTTTGATGCACAGCGGGTCTTACAATCCAACAGTTCTAAAGATTATTTTATTGTATCTCGTACGAATCTACTCCAACATAATTTCATTGCCCATTGCTCTTCATGTTATTCATTCTTCAACTTCGGACAGTCCATCCTTCAAACCCAAAAGTGCATTGCACTCAAAAACTTCTCGAGAAAAAAAAAAAAGTAACATGGCCATGTTACACATAAATAAATAAAAGTAAAAAAAAAAAGGAAAAAAATTGGAACGGAATTTTTTCTTCACCAATGATTTTCTTTTCGCCTTTCCTCACCCTTCAAACAGAGAATGGAAGGAGAGCTGTAAGAAAAGGATCAGCGATTGTATTCGATCAATCGTTGATACACGGTCAGACAAACAAACACAACAAAAAAGATGTGACGTCACCACGTTGAAAATATATCCACGGACTGGAGTGAAAGAAAAATTGAGATTCTCAGGCAGTGGTGGAATGCAGATTGAGAAGAAGAAGACTTAAAGATGGAACAGGAAGGTAAAAAAATATATAAAAACAACAAAAAAAACAAAGAAGGAGAAATACATCGTATTTTTGTCTGAGAAGCTCACGAAAGATGAAAAAAAAAATAAGAAAAAGCAAACACACGTAAATCTACTGAAGGGATAAAAAATAAAACCCAAAGTCTGCTGAGATAGAGAGATGTGTGTATATTTCATCGATTCTTGTATTATGTGTGTGCATTTTCTGAAGCTCACATATGTATGCATAGCGAAAACAAAACTTTTTATATGTTGTTGTCTTGGCATTCTTTTATATGTTGGAGACGGAAGAATGTTTTTTTTTTTTTTTTTTTCTACTTGATTCTGAGCTGAGAATAAGAAACTTTGCATATTACGTATCTCGGAAACTGGAAATAAAATTCTCGGGGATTACCTGTTATGCTATTTCCACTTTCACCTTTTGTTTTCACCACTTTTCATTTTGTTTTTGAAAATGAAAAAAGAAGTAGATAAAATTTTTCAAGTGCGTTCGTCATGAGAAAACTGTGGCGTAGATTAATCATTTTTTATTTTTATTTAAGTTTTCCCCTTTGTCTCTTTATCGCCTTCTGTATTTTTAAAACTTATTTAAAAGTTTGAATAACGTTTATTTCAATTTGTAGTATAAATTCTAATCAATTATACAAAAAGAATTTTAATGAAATAAAAGTGGACGATTTTAAAGGGAATGTTGTCTTTAAAAAATAACTAAATAAAATAAATTAAAAAAAAAATTTTTAAATAATAAACCCACCATCAAACTGAAAATAATTTTTCCGAAATTAAACATGTTTTTATTCGGGATAATTTTATTTATTGATAATACCTTTTCGTTTTTAAGATGACCAGGGCTCATCTGTCTCTTACGTTCGCTCCTTACCAGGTTTAGTTGGATTCCCCCACGGTGCCATGGAAGTTTGTACTGGTGTGGAATCCACTTTAAAATAGGTCATCGTAATATTATGACTATAGAGTTTGGCGTAGCGCTGATAAACGAAAAAAAAATTAACGAAAAATTTCTCCTTTCTCGAAAAATCTCCAGTGAATACGGTCTTAGCCAATGAGCTGTTGTACCAATGAAGAAGTTGAAATAGATATGCATTAAGAACTATGATGTTTTATTTTTTAATAATTGATTTCTTTAAAGCAAACATTGAATATTACTGAAGAAAGGGTTTGTTGCGCCAATGAAGAAAAAGTGATATTAATTATGATAATGTATAGTATAAAATATCCACCATGACAATACCAATAAATATGTTGCCATATGATGATGATCTTTAATTTATTTCCTACACCTTTATATATTTATTTAATAATTAATTAATTTTGGGATTCATTTAGCAGGAAACTAAGATTATTTTTAATCTCTAAAAAAAAATATATTATTTAAAAAAAAACTAAATATACATAAGGATGTTTTTATTTTATCAAAACAGTTTTTTTTTTTCTATTTTAATATGATCAGAATGGAAAACACACACAATATATTAAAAAAATTTTCATTTCATAATAATTCACATTCCTAGCAAACTTGGACCCTCTATTCGACAGCGGATCTTACAATCCAACAGTTCTAAAGATTATTTTTATTGTATCTCGTACGAATCTACTCAACATAAATTTCATTGCCCATTGCTCTTCATGTTATTCATTCTTCAACTTCGGACAGTCCATCCTTCAAACCCAAAAGTGCATTGCCCTCAAAAACTTCTCGAGAAAAAAAAAAAAAAATGTAACATGGTCATGTTACACATAAATAAATAAAAAGTAAAAAAGAAAAAGGAAAAAAAATTGGAAGGAATTTTTCTTCACCAATGATTCTTCCTCCTTCCTCACCCTTCAGACAGAGAATGGAAGGAGAGATGTAAGAAAGGATCAGCGATTGTATTCGAGCCAATCGTTGATACACGGGGCAAACAAACACACGCAACAAAAAAAAAAGAAACAAATGTGCCGCCACCACGTTGAAATGTATCCACGGACTGCAGAGAAAGAAAAATTGAGATTCTCAGGCCGAAGTGGATTTGCACAGAGAGATTGAAGAAGACTTAAAGATGGAACTGGAAGGTAAAAAATATATAAAAACAACAACAACAAAAAACAAAGAAATTAGAAGAAATACATTGTATTTTTGTCTGAGTTGACCTTACGAAAAGATGAAAAAAAAAAAAAAAAAAAAGGAAAAAAAGCAAACTCACGTAAATCTACTGAAGGGATAAAAGAAAAAAAAACCAAAGCCTGAGATACAGAGATGTGTGTATATTTCATCGATTCTGGTAGTATGTGCATTTTCTGAAGCTCACATATGTATGCATAGCGAAAACTAAACTTTTATATGTTGTTGTCTTGGCATTCTTTTAAGAGTTGGAGACGGGAAAATGTTTATTTTTATTTTTTTATTTTCTACTTGATTCTGAGCTGAGAGAATAAAAACTTTGCATATTACGCATCTCGGAAACTGGAAATAGAAATTATCGGGGATTACGTTATGCTATTTCCACTTTCCCTTGTTTCCTCCACTTTTCCTTTTGTTTTCGAGTGAAAAAGAAGTAGATAAAATTTTCAAGTGCGTTCGTCATGAAACGTCTGGCGTAGATTAAACAATTTTTATTTTATTTTAAAAACAAATTTTCACCTAGGTCTCTTTTATTGCCATGTGAATTTTAAAGTTCGAACAACGTTTTCTTTCAATTAGTGGTATAAATTCTAAGCAATTACGCAAACAATTTAAGGAAATAAAAAGAGGACGACTTAAAAGTAATGCTGTCTGGTTTTAAAAAATATATAAATAAAAAATAATTATAAAAAAAAAATAAAAAATAAAAAAGACCTGCATCAAACTCAAAATACATTTTTCCGAGAGTTAAACTTGTCTTTTTATTTGGGATGATTATATTTATTAATAATACCTTTCGCTTTAACATGACCAGAGCTTATCTGTCTCTGGCACTTTGTGACACAGGTTTCGTGTTCGAGACCAGGCGATGACGTGGATGTTTGTAGTGGTCCGGAATCAACTTTAAACAATAGATCATCATCTACACTCATGTCCATAAATTAAGGATAATTCAGAATCACACAGAAATTGAACTCTAAAATAAAAATTTCACTTGTAGAATTATCACACACATCTTGAAGAAGAATATGCAAATTACAGGAAACCACCAGATGGCGCGGATAGTACGTCACAATGACGAGAGTGTAAGAGATGAGTATATAAGGAATAGTGGCAAAGAAGTAAAATGGTTCACAAGCGCTTTAAAAGCCTTTCAGTGCAATAACCGCATAGTTATGGCGCAAAGGAAGCATTTGGATGACATTTTTACGTGGTAGAATTATCGGACGACTGGAATGTGGACGTACCCAGCTGGAAGTATCCGAGGAACTTGGAATCGCCCAGGTGTCATCTCAGGCTTTGGCAACTATTCCAAGATGATGGTAATGTGAGTAGATGTTACAGCACAGGTCGCCGCCGAGTTACAACGCCGAATGAGGACCGGTATTTAGCAATTACTGCCAAAAGAAACAGACGGAGCACAGCATCAGACCTGTCTCGTCAGCTCTCTTCAGCTACCGGTAAGACAGTTTCAAGGCGGACCGTGTACAGTCGCTTAGGGCACATTGGTCTATATGCTCGTAGGCCTGTCAGATGTGTGTTCCATGTTACCGCAACTCACTGTCGCCTGCGATTAACCTGGAGTAAGAGGGCATGCATTATGGACACCGCAACAGTGGTCTTGTGTGATGTTTTCCGACGAGTTCAGGTTAAGTTTGATGTCTGATTCTCGCCGGACTTTCATATGGAGAGCGCCAGGAACCCGTTACCACCAAGAGAACACCATTGAACGACACCGTTACGGTGGTGCAGGATGGCTCGTTTGAGGAGGAATTATTCTTGGTTCCAGAACTGACCTGCATGTTCAGAGTGTAAGGATGACAGGCCACATCTATCGGGATGTCATTCTGGAACAACATTTATGTTTGTTTCGGGCCGCCATGGTGTGACTGTTTTATGACGCCCGTCCTCACCGTGCAAACATTGTAGACGAATGCCTTCAATTGGAGGATATCACCCGCATGGATTGGCCAGCATACTCACCGGATTTGAATCAATAGAGCATGTGTGGAATATGCTTGGCCGACGAATCGCAGCCCGTCAACCCCCTCCCACCTGTCAACCGGAACTTCGGAGGGCATTGCTTGATGAGTGGTGTAATATTCCCCAAGATCAGATTGACAATTTGATACTCAGCATGCCTAGGCGTTGTAAGGCCTGTATTGCATCGTCCGGGAGACATACTCCATGTTAACCATCATACTAACCATGTTATACTGTTTTTTGTAAATAGGTTCTTTTTTTGAAATTTGCTCCAGGAGTAAAAATCGCAATTTTTATTAATTATCTCAAACATAAAGCATCTTTTTGCTCTTTTACCTTTTGTTTAATAAATAGACTTTACAAATAAGTCAAATTTGTTTTGCTTCTGTCTCTTTCTTTTCCTGAACTTCATTATCCTTAATTTATGGACATGAGTGCAGTACGACTGTAGAGCGTTGCGCATAGGGCTGGCAACCCTACCCCCATAAAAAGAAAACATCTTCCATGTCGAAACCTGCTGGTAGGCAGACGGCTTTGGCCCACCATGGAGCTGTTGCGCCAATGAAGAAATGTTAATTATTAAGCCCAAAACATATAATAATGCACAATATAAAATATCCATCATGACCAATAAACAAAATTTTGCACTACGATGATCTTTGAATTTATAATGAATTAACCTTTATTTAATTACTTAATGCTGTATTTATTTTGTGATTCATTTAGCAGTAAAAGAAATGCTCATCCCTAAAATTAAAAATACATCTTTTTTAAAAAACTAAATATACATGATGATGTCTTTATTTTTTTTTTTTTTTTAAAACAGTTACTTTTTTATTTTAATCTGATCAGATTGGAAAACACACACAATATTTTTAAAAAATTCGATTTCATAACCAGTTGCATTCATAGGAAAACTCGAACCTCTATTCGACAGCTCTGATGTAAAGCGCGTATTGCAATCCCACAACTTCAAAGATTACTTTATTGCATCTCGTACGAATCTACTCCAACACTCCCCCATTAATTTCATTGTGCATTGCTGTTCATTTTATTCATTCTTCAACTTCGGAGCCCATCCTTCAAACCCAAAAGGGCATTGCACTCAAATACATCTCGAGAAAAAAATAAAGCGACATGGTCATGTTACACATAAATAAATAAAAAGAAAAGAAGAAAAAAATTGGAACGGAATTTTTCTTCACCAATGATTCTTCCTCCTTCCTCCTTTCCTCGTCCTTCAGAACAGAGAATGGAAGGAGAGATGTAAGAAAGGATGAGCGATTGTATTCGATCCAATCGTTGATACACGGGGCAAACAAACACAACACACAACAAATTTGACGCTATACCACGTTGAAATATCCACGGACTGGAGAGAAAGAAAATTGAGATTCTCGGACGAGGTGGAATTGCACAGAGAGATTGCAGAAGACTTGAAGATGGAACTGGAAGGTAAAAAAATATAAAAAAAACAACAAAAACAAAGAAAGTAGAAGAAATACATCGTATTTTTGTCTGAGGTTGAGCTTACGAAAAGATAAAAAAAAAAAAAAAGGTAAAGCAAACTCACGTAAATCTACTGAAGAAAAAAACAGCCAAAGTCTGAGATAGAGAGATGTGTGTATATTTCATCGATTCCGGTATGTGCATTTTCTGAAGCTCGCAATGTACAATATAAAGTATCCATCATGGCCAATAAGCAAAAGGTTGCAGTATGATTATTTACGTATTTTTTTTCAATGCCTTTATGTGCCTTTTTTCTGATTTTCATTTTGTTTTTGGAAAGAAAAGAAGTTTTAATCACAAAAAAGTTTAAAAATATATCTTTTTTAAAAAAAAAAAAAATCAATTTAAATATGCATAATACCACTTTTAAGACCACGTTTTATATTTTATTGAATAACTTTAATTACTTTTTTTTTATTAAAAACTATTTTAATGTGAAGAGAAAACCACGATACCTTAAGAAACCTAATAATCGATTCAAACAACTGGACCCTGTATTCATAGCAAAAAAAGACAATGCAATGATGTTTACAGCTGGCCTTATAATCCAGCAATCTGCTCCAAATATATCACGATGCTTTCATTCATTCTTCAACTTCGAACAGTCCATCCTTCAAACCCAAAAGTGCATTGCACAAAAAACTTCTCGAGAAAAAAACTAAAGTAACATGGTCGTGTTACACATAAATAAATAAAAAAAGAAAAGAAAAAAGAAAGAAATTGGAACTGAATTTTCTGCACCAATGATTCTTCATCCTTCCTCCTTTTCCTCACCCTTCAGACAGAGAATGGAAGGAGAGATGTAAGGAAGGATCAGCGATTGTATTCGATCAATCGTTGATACACGGGGCAAACAAACACAAAAATGTGACGCTACCACCGTTGAAATATATCCACGGACTGCAGAGAAAGAAAAATTGAGATTCTCAGGCCGAGGTGGAATTGCACAGAGATTGAAGAAAACTTAAAGATGGAACTGGAAGGTAAAAAATATAAAAACTACAACAAAAAAAGCAAAGAAAATAGAAGAAATACATCGTATTTTTGTCTGAGGTTGAGCTTACGAAGAGATGAAAAAAAGAAAGAAAAAAAAAAAAGAAAAGCAAACTCACTTAAATCTACTGAAGGGACAAAAAAAAAAAGCAAAGTCTGAGATAGAATGTGTGTATATTTCCTCGATTCGAGACATTTTTTTTTTATTTTAATGTAAACAAAATGAGAAGACCACGATTACCTTAAGAAACTCTACGATTTCCAAACAAGCCGCATTTTTTCCGTATAGCATAGCATTTATAGCAAAACAGGCTTGGTGTGCAGCTGGCCTTATAGCTGTAATTTTTCAAAGATTTCATTTTATTCATTCTTCAGCTTCGAACAGTTCATCCTTCAAACCTAAAAGTGCATTGCACTCAAGAACTTCTCGAGAAAAAAAATTAAAAGTAACATGGTCATGTTACACTTAAATAGAAAAGAAAAATTCGAACGGAATTTTTTTTCTTCACCAATGATTGTTCCTCACTTTCCTAACCCTTCAGACAGAGAATGGAAGGAGAGATGTAGAAAGGATCAGCGATTGCATTCGATCCAATCGTTGATACACAGGGCAAACAAATACACACAGAAAAAAAATGCGACGCCGTTGAAATATATCCACGGACTGCAGAGAAGAAAAATTGAGATTCTCCGGCCGAGGTGGAATTGCACACAGAGATTGAAAGACTTAAAAGGAGATGGAACTGAAAGGTAAAAAAATAAATAAATAAAAAACACACAAAAAAAACAAAAGAAAAGTTTAGAAAAATACATCGTATTTTTGTCAGAGGTTGAGCTTCAAGAAAAGATGAAAAAATAATAATAATAAAGGAAGAGCAAACTCGTAAATCTACTAAAGGTAAAACAACAACACCAAAGTCTGAGATAGAGAGATGGGTGTATATTTCATCGATTCTGGTAGTATGTGCATTTTCTGAAGCTCATATATATGCATAGCGAAAATAATACTTTTATATGTTGTTGTCTTGTCATTCTTTTTATATGTTGGAGACGGGGAAAATGTTTTTTTTATTTTCTAGTTGATTCTGAGTTAGAGAAAATAAGAAACTTTGCATATTACGCATCTCGAAACTGGAAATAGAAATTCTCGGGGATTAAGTTATGCTATTTCCCTTTACCTTTGTTTACTCCACTTTTCCTTTTATTTTGAGTAAGAAAAGAAGTATGTCAAATTTTCAGTGCGACAAACTTTTTTATTTTAAAACAATCATGGTCATGTTACACACATAAATAAAAAAATCTCAATTTTTCCTAATAGTGTGGACAATTTTTTAAACTGCCTAAGAACACTTTTAACACCACGTTCTTTTTCAGTAGGGAAAATATTTATAATCACTAATTTTTCAAAATATGTCTTTAAGAAAACATAACGATGTACATAACTCCATATACATAACGATGTTTTAATTTTTTAAAACGGTTATTTTTTCTATTACAATATTGCTCAGAATCAGAAAACCATAATACCGCTAAGAAAATTTACGATTTCCAAACAACCCACATCTAGCAAAGCTGTTGTGTGGGTGTTGCAATACAACAATTTCAAGATTACATTTTATTGTGCATCTCATTGCGAATCTATTCCCCATTAATGTCCTTGCATTAATGATTGTTTATTCATTCTTCAACTTCGGACAGTCCATTTTCAAACCCACGAGTGCATTGCACTCAAAAACTTCTCGAAAAAAAACTAAAGTAGCATGGTCATGTTTACACACAAACAAATAAAAGTAAAAAAGAAAGAAGAGAAAAAATTGGAAGGGGAATTTTCTTCACCAATGATTCTTCCTCCTTTCCACACCCTTCAGAAGAGAATGGAAGGAGAGATGTAAGAAAGGATCATGATTGTATTCGATTCAATCGGTATTGATACAGGGCAAGCAACAACACCACACAAAAAAAAAAAAAAAAAGTGGCACCCGACGTTGATGTCACGGATTGCAGAAGAAAAGAGTGGAGATTCTCACGGCTGACCGAGGGTGGAATTGCAGAGAGAAGAAAGACTTGCCTGGAACTGGAAGGTAAAAAAAAAGTAGAAGAAATACATGTATTTTTTGTCTGAGGTTAATGACTCACGAAAAGATGAAAAAATAAATAATTAAAGGAAAAGAAGCAAACTCACGTAAATCTACTGAAGGTACAAAATAAAACCCAAAAAGTCTGCTGAGATAGAGATGTGTGTATATTTTCTCGATTCTGAGCCATGTTTGCATTTTCTGTAGCTCACATATACATATGCGCCAGCGAAAGTAAATTTTTATATGTTGTTGTCTTGTCATTCTTTTTATATGTTGGAGACGGGGAAAATTTTGATGATTTTTTATTTCTACTTGATTCTGAGGCCCCGAGAGAATAAGCTTTGCATATTACGGCGTATCTGGAAACTGGAAATGCCTAGAAATTCTCTCCTTTGGGGATTACGTTATGTTTTTTCCACTTTCCTTTTGTTTTCTACACTTTTTCCTTCTATTTTGGATAAAAAAAGAAGTAGGTAAAAAAATTTTCAAGTGCGTTCGTTATAGAGCGATCTGGCGTAGTTTAAACATTTTTTATTTTATTATTATTTTGAAACAAAGTTTTCCCCTTACTTAACTCCCTTTTATTGCCTTCTGTATTTTAAAGCTTATTTAAAGTTCAATTTCCCAACGTTTCCTTCAATTACTGATATAAATTCTAAGCAAATGCATAAATATTTAATGAATAAGCGGACGACTTTAAAGTAATATTGTCTGGTATTCAAAAAAGTAAATAAATAGAAATAATTAAAAAAATTTTTAAAAAATTGCATCAAACTGAAAATATATTTTTCCGGGAATTAACCATGTATTTTTATTCGGATAATTATATTTATTAATGGCAAACCTTGCGTTTTAACATGATCAGGGCTTATCTATCTTGCGCTCATTACCAGGCTTCGGGTTGAGTCTCGCTGATACCATGGATATTTTGCTAAAGTGGTTCGGAATCCACTTCAAACGATGAGTCTGACTGTAGAGCGTTAACGCTAACTAAAATGAGAAATATCTTCTGTCTCGAAGCGATACCATGGGGCGCCAATAAATGATAGTTATTCAGTCAATACACTCAAGAGCAAAACATTATGACCAACAATACACGTAG